>LOEQ01000774.1:116840-142105 GCA_001685075.1 Bramus lutescens | reverse complement strand
AAAGTCTTTCAGGTCTTTCTATTTGACTTGGTTTGGTTTTGATTTTGGTATAATTTAAATTTTTTCTGAGGGTTTTATATATACATATAATGTATATACTAAATATATTTATATATGTATACACACATACGCATATATAAATAATATTTTGGATTATAATGTCACAAGTTACATCCATGAAGCCTCACCAACATGACTCTCTACACAAGATCTGAACACCAGTAGAAATGCTAATGCGAATAAGGAAAATCCAGGAGGCCTCAACCCTAGACAGGGGACTAAGGGCAACTGAGAAAGGCTGAGCACTGCAGAAATAGTCTTCCCAAGAAGAGCACATCAATAAGTTATCCAATACTAAACGGTCAGATCTGCAAACATACCCACAGACACACAAACACACACACACCATTATACAGACTGAGCAGGTTATATTTATGCATTTGGGAGTATGTGTTTGTGTATGTGTGTGCATTTATGTGTGTGTGTATGTAACAACAATTAAAGAAAAAAGAAGCTATGAATTTGAAAAAGTGCCATCTTTATTTTGAAGGCAGATTGGAAGCCTCAGCATTTCAAGTCCGTTTGGGCTAGGTTAAGTGAGCTACCACAAAGATGATAGACGCATCATCAACTGGGAGATGAGAAATTAAGCTTGGAGAATTTGTTTACCTCCTGACTCTTGCATTCTGATTTGGGTCCAGGAGCTAAAAGCCGTAAGTTGAGTGAGAAACTGGAACCGTAAGGTTCACCACGGTAGCCCATCAACCCTCAGCTGCAGTCATTGCCCTTTCGTCCGGACTCGCTCTTGTCTCTATCCCAGTCCCTTCCTCTTCTGTTTCTTTCAGGTGCCTGTGTCCAGTTTCCCAGCTCAGTGTCCATGTCCCTCCTCTCTCTAAACTGTTTCCAGCCCAAAAGCATCTACCTTATCTCTTCCTTCCAATGTCTAATCTCTTCTGCAATTTCAGCTATTTTCAAAAAGAATACGGGAATAAAGACTGTCTTCCAGGACAACCAGGAAACAAAAGAATAATTTCTTCCGTTTCTGTCCATGTGACTCCCTGTTCCTGCTTTGTGTCATCAAGACCTAAAGCATCCACATAGGCAAGACTAAAACACCTGCTCCACCTCTTTGCAGTGATGTTTAGCTTCACTTGTGTTTGTTTGCTGAATTTTAGGACCCTGGGAATTTTCAGAGCCATGTGAACTCGGGAGGAAATTGTTTCTTAGGATAATCTGGATGAATATATACTGGATGTCGTTGGGGGTTGCCTTATGCTGCAAGATAATTTCTGACTGTCGTATAAGCTCTACTTGTGATTTCACACGCAATCGCTGCTGCTGTCATCTGTCACCTCTCTGGACACTTCTCCAAGTCACCCGTTATTTCTAAGGACCATCAGACTGAACGGATTAGTAGTGATAAAGAGCAAGGACCATTTGCCACGGGCAAGATGTTAAGTAGCGGCAGTCCTTAGAGAGACCTTGCAGGCCTTATGCTTTTTTTCCCATTATACCTTTTATCTAATAGTTCAATGGAATTTATGGAGTGTGGATACAGGATTGGGGCAGGGGAGGGTATTATGAGAAGTGACGATGGACGGAAGGAAGTCACTGATGAGTTCTGCCTCAGACTCTCACATTTCTTGAGAAGACAATGGCCATCTGTTCTCTATGTCCACTGGGGAATGGGCAAGGAGACAATGGTTAATAAGGTGGCAGAGGAGATCAGGGCATACAATGAATTTCACAACTGACAAGCTCCGTGGACACTGGAACCATTGACCAACTGCTCTGTGAGAGGGTGACATGCCCTCCTCTGAAGGCCACCAGACACATCTGTCTGACCAAGAATAAATGTGGTGTGGCCCAGAAGGAGAAGAATGAACAAATTCATGCTAGGTTCTTGCATTCCTGCCCAGCAATATTTAGTTTAAACCCTATTCCAGACCAAGAAAGTCCGGAAGGTTTCTCAGTGTGATTTTGAAGTTATCTTTTTATTTTCACCAAATTCTTCGGGACAAGGATCAAAGTGTGGTTTCTTAAAAAAAAAGACAAGTGGTCACTCCGTCAGGTATTCACACAAACACTACAAATTTAAAGACATAAATATTTACATCGGAAAGAATGACTGTTGACCCTGGGAAAATCTGTGATGTGGGTGGTGTTGATTTTTCTTTAAACACATTTTAATGGAGATGGGTTCCTAGAAAACTGACTCAGAATTGTCAACTGTGCTGGTTTGAACATAGCTGGAGAATTAGCTAGTGGATTAGGAAACTGAGTCACAAAGAGAAGAAATAAACTGAGGAGTACAAGAGCAGGGTTCAGAGGAAGTGGGAAAGTATTAAAAACGAAACAAGATGGAAGAACTATGGAGAAGCTTGGAGCTCAGAGAGGAAAGGCAAAAACAAAACGAAACAAAAAACCCACAGCCTCTAAAGCATTGAAAGGAGTGGGGTTCCAGCTGGCACAGGACCCATGGGAACCAAGAACTCTCTTTCCCTATCAGATGGAGGAAAAGATGGAGAAGACAACAGAACATTTAGGCCAGGTGCTTCCTAGATTTGACAGGTGCCAGCTTTGGGGTTCTCCTCACACATTTGAATGCCTTTGCTTCTGTAGGAACAGGTCCATTTGCAGACTTCTATAGGTGCAGTTTTACTCAAGTAGTTAATCTCTTCATCAGGCCTGAGTGTTAAATGGCCAATGCCAGTTTGAGCAACATAAAATTTCAACAAGAAATTATTTCCCCTTAAGGAACCCCTCACCTGTTATATATAAGCCAAGGGCTACAGAGATGAGCTTAGCTTGTCATGACTCGCTTGTGGTTGGAGTTAGATAAGAATGATCCTTCTTCCAACCCACCTTTCTGTGTCCACTGTCACACAGGAACCTGTGTTCATGCACAGACCCTCCAATGTTCCTTCAAGGACCTGATGGCAGATGACTGTTGAGGCCTAACCTCTGGGACAGGCTTAATCCACAAGCTGTTGCCTGACTAAGATGAGCAAATAACTTAATTGGCACTTGAAATGCTTAGTATAAAAGCTTGGCACATTATAAATACTCAAAAATCATTATTCTGATAGTTTTTTAATTTTCACAGAAGTTCGCTATGTCACCTTAAAACCATTGATTCTCAACAGAGAAAGTTTCAGGACACGATTCAGGTCCCGCCAGGTGTGATCATTCTCCACAGACTCCCCATCCCACCCTCAGTAAGAGCCCCCATCTGCACGAGGGCCCTCCTTCCTGCTCTCACCCCTCGGGCCACATTTACATTTCCCACTACCTTCTTTTTTGAGGTTCCTGCATCAAGTCTCCTTGACCTCGTTGCCTCCGATTCCCCTCCCTCCATCTGTAACACCTGCAGAGGTCCTCTCTAGAACTCAAGAATCTGCTTGAAGCATCCAAACAGTTGGCCTACCAGTCACTCTGCAATAAGACAGAGCTTCACGGTGGCAGGTGTATGGAACAAAAAACTGATTACCTCATGGTGGCCAGGAAGTAGAAAGGTGGTTTTAGGTCCTAATGATTCCTCTACTTGAGTTAGCTACTCAATTTACCTTGTAGCTCACTTCTAACTGCATCTCGTCATCATCACTGTCATCAGAGCAACTACAACCATCACTTATTAAGTGATACTATTATGCTGTGCTAGTATGCTAGATATATGTTTCTATTTTAGTATGCTACTACTATTATAAGATATGATCCGGCAGTGGTGGCACATGCCTTCAATACCAGCCCTTAGCAGGCAGAGCCAGGCAGATCTCTGTGAGTTGGAGGCCAGCCTGATATACAAAATGAGTTCCAGGACAGGAAGAACTGTTACACAGAGAAACCTTGTCCCAAAAGAAATTAAAAAAAAAAAGAAGAACTACAAGGTATAAATTACTGTATTTATTTTGTAGTTTAAAAAAACTAAAAGCTCATCAAAGTAAGGCAGCTGACTCTAAATCGTGCCAGTAAACAATTAAGGCAAGATGCAGTTTTCCTGTTTTGGCAACATTTTGTGGTCTCCCCACTGCCAGACACTCCCTGGGGAGTTAGTACGGCATATACATTCAAGGTTCAAGATGAACATTGGCTGACTGATGGACCAGCCAGGAGGATGCAGCCTGGTTTAGATGTGTTTAGTTGAAGCCTCACTGTGTATTCAAGATTGACAAGTAGAAGAATAAAATCCCCCCCCATCCTCCTATTTCCTCTGCATAGTGGAAAACCTAACACAGACAGAAGGCGTGTTCTCCAAGCTCAATCCCTTCCTTTCAGAGTTGGGTCCCGTGCTCATCCTTCCCCTGCAGTGGCCAACAACCAGGTAGACCACCACTGCTACCTATGGTTGGGTGCTTTCTTGACAGGTTGGGTTTGCTGAAGTCACCAGTAACATACTCAAGACTCCAAACAAGATTCTTAGGATGGAGAGAAAGGAGAACATACTGCAGGATGACAAAGTGTCCATATCCAGAGGGCTCTAAGCTTGAGTCTGCCCGAGGAGCATATCATCTGCTAGCTAGCCCCTTTTCTTCCACCTACCAAATGCCAGGTGCATTGCAAGAGTCTTGGCATGTCCAACCTCTCTTTAAAGAACTCACTACAGCCTCCTCCAAACCCTCTAATAGGTGTGCAGAGTGGAAGCATTAGGGATGATCTCACCCAGATGGTAACAGACGGGAAATACTTAGCCAACCCTTTCTCACAGCCATGGGTCTTCCTAAGCTAAACTGTCTTGCTATTCCTGGCGGCACTGCACTGGGGTTCTTCAATGTCCCACTACGCCACACCTCACAGCGAGCTTCAGCATTTATAAAACACATATGGAAACCCACCCTGCATCTCTAGCCCCTTCCCACCTCACAGCCCACTTCTGAAACTGTGAGTTCAGTAGTATGCAAATGAATCCAACCTCTGAAGGAAGCAAGAGATGAGGGGGAAATTATTTGCTAATTATACTTCTCCACACAGCTCACTTTCTCAGCTACTGAAGATGCTTAAGGTAAAGACGGTGATGTGCATGCTTTCCATTGTTTGCTGCCTCCCGGTCTCATATAGTGCAACAAATGCATGAAGCACTCAGAAGATGCTGCAAGTGCAGCACGCTCAAGGATGACAGACAGCAGAGGCCTTCAGACATCCCCCAACCTAAAACCCAAAGTTGCATTGAGTCGTAGGACAGAGAGGCCGAGGGTAGAGCTCTTAATGCTGTTTCTTCTCACAGGACTCTGTGCACAAACACATTTTCCAGACACCACACCCAAGGTGAATAGAGATGCAAATAACTTCAGATGTGGAGGCTTCATGCTCTGAGTAGAAACTCTCTCTCTCTCTCTCTCACACACACAGAGAGAGAGAAAAAAAAAGAAAGAAAGAAAGAAAGAAAGAAAGAAAGAAAGAAAGAAAGAANNGAAAGAAAGAAAGAAAGAAAGAAAGAAAGAAAGAAAGAAAAAGAGAGAGAGAGACAGTAGGCATCACTTGTGCTCACGAGTGGGGTTCTGAGGACAACTTTCTTTCTGGAGTCAGAGTTCACCCTTCCTTGTGCTGAGAAAAGGTCTCTGGTTATTTTGCTTCTGCTGTGGTGCACACTCTAGGCTCTTCAGCTTGGGTCAGTTCTCCTGTCTTGGTCTCCACCTCCCACCTTAGCGCAGGAGTGCTGAGAATACAGATGCTCTGACTACTGCATCCCACAGTTGTTTGAGGAGGGCTGGGGACTGAACTCCAATCACTAGCTTGTGAAGCAAGTGCTTTTTACCTGCTCAGCCATCTTGCCAGTCTTCACTTCCCAACATCCTTGCAATATTTAAGTTAAGACATCCAATAGATGTTAGCAAGGAAGCATAATGAAACAAGACACCTTGTTGGTTTTAGGTTCCTGTGTACCTTGGGCAAGGGATGGACTTGAAAGCGGAGATTAATGAGACTCTGACATGACAACATTTATTCTTTCGGCACTTAGAGTACTTTTGGACATTTTCAGGCATTACACATTAATTTGATTTTTTCCCCAAAACTCTGTGAGTGAGGTAGAGCATAGACCATCTCCTTTTACAGATGAATGTCATCTGGTCCAGCCAGCAATGCAGCTCCCCAACATGGCAGAACTGCTGCCCTCATCAACCCTAGCACTCAGGAGGAAGAGAGGGTCATGTTGGCTGGTGTAGATGGTAGGAAAGAGTCTGGGCAGCATGATCCTGCAATCCTGAGTGCTTCTGGCCAGGCCGGCCAGGCTACCTCCTCCTTTCAGCTCTGCACCCCAGGACCTCTTTGTCCTAGCCAGTTCTCACTTGAGCTCAGCACAGAAGGTTGCTGCTTGCTTCTAAGTTGACTGTTTACTGGTGGGAATTGGGTGCCAGAGTTTGTGCCCGTGACTGCTCTTTCCCAGCACTCTACCATGGTGTCATATTTTCTCAGCTTGTTCTTAAACTCACTTTCTGACCCCCTTGGTACCCTGTGACCCTTTCTCAGGTCACTGAAGCGAGTTCACCGAGGGCTCCAATACTGCCTTCCCTACGTATTTGTCTTATCTAAGCCCTGCACAATTTAGAGATGGAATCTCACCAAATCCACCAGACTTGGAAGCCCATCCTGCAACCTGGTGTGCTCAGCGGATTGGAGAAGTCAACATCCCATATTCTCCATTTCCCAGTGAAAGCATTATAGAGTCAGGTTCATTAGGGAAGCCCCATCCCATCTCCAAAAGCCAATTAGGGAGAGAGCTAGTAGAGCCCTCTATCTCCGGTTCACCTCCTCTTAAATCCCATATAGACTTCAATTCTATATGAAGTCACCTGGCAGATCCTGGGTATAATATCCTGATGGCTCTGAGCTTGCTTCCTCATCTACTGTTTTATAATATTCTGATGCTTCCGAGCAGACTTACTGTGCTGCTTCAGTTTGACTTTGGAATCCTAGCTCTTCTGTAGGCTTCATCCAAGTGAGTCAGATAAACTCTAAGTGTTTAGTTTTCTTCATACCTAAAGTATTTGACTGCATCAAAGTTTGGAGAGCATTGGCTTATGTCCCTCATCTAATTGATAACAATTTAGGTGAAGAATTTACATCTTTTGTTTTCTTAATTTGTATTCCTCTATGGTCTCTAGGTCAAGGTGGTGGCCATGTTAGGTCCCCATGCAAAACACTAATGTTATATTCCCCATACAAGAGCAGTTCTCTCTCTCTCTCTCTCTCTCTCTCTCTCTCTCTCTCTGAAAAGAGTCTGAACATCAGAGAACACAGGACACAATTCACTAAAAAGAAACAAGGCCATTTGTGGCCAAAGACTTCTTCACTATACTCACAGTATCCTATTAACTACCAATTTTACTAGGTGGTAAACAAGCCATGAATGGTATATAGCATGCGTTCTGGTGTGATATATCTACTAACTAATATATACTGTATGGTTGTTAGAGTATAAATATACTATATATGAATATATATATATATATATACTATATTATTGTTTGGAATCATTCTAGGCACAGTCTTCACATCATTTCACTGAATTCTTGCTGCTGTCTTGCAAGGTGGAAATTACCATTGCTTTATAGATGAAGAAATGGGGGCTCAGCAAATACAAGAAAGATAAATCTGAACAGAGTCAACCAGTAATGCCTGATATAGCAGGGTTCCAAGGGAGTGTGTTGGGTTAATAGGTACCCTTATAGTATTCTGTCCATAAGGTTAAGTGTTCCTAATGCAGTATTTCTCTATGTGCAGCATGCTCTAATTTAATTATTCCTAAGTGGAGATGAAGTTCATTGATCTTTAAGTAAGTAGCTTATGTTCACTGTGGAACAATTCAACAATGTTAAAAAGTGAAAGTATTATAAATGGTTTCAGAACCTCAAGATAATCAACCATTGTGTTGTGGTGTTTATCCCATTACAAATCTTTCTATGTAAAAACATGTATGTATATCCATGTTATCTTTCAGTAGAATACTGATATATATTTCATTACCTTTTTTCCCCTTAATTTATCTGTACTAGTTAGTCAGCTTGACCCAATCTAGAATCCCCTAAAAACTTAATTTCAATTGAAGGATTATCTACAACAGGCTAGGTAGGTGGGCATGTCTGGGGAGGATTGTCTTGATCATTAATTGATATAGGAAGACTCTTCCCATTGTGAGTGACACCATTCCCTAGGCTTGGCCTTGGACTATATAAAATTGAAGAAAACCAGCAAAGAAGCAGGTGAGGCAACATGGGTTTATTCATTTCTCTCTGTTCTTGACTGTGACTGTAAGGTGACCAGCTGTCTCAAACTTCTGTGATTTAACCAAGTGATGAACCTGGAATTGTTAGCCAAAAAAGCACTTTTCTTCCTAAGTTGCTTTTGATCAGGATATTTTTATCACAGCAAATAAAGGTAGAATAGCATAAATCCTTATCTACAGTGTGATGGCATTTTAGGAGACAGATCACTTTAAATGGTCAGTAGTATTTTAACGCCTGGATATGTAGTATCCGGTATCTCCCCAGTGGATATCTGAAATCATGGAACCCTGTAACTCAATGTCTTTTCCACATAACAAACTCTGTAGCCTTCATTTGCTCAGTGTGAGGAGTGATAGCAAAGCTAACACAAATTCCTTTCTCCTCTTTCACAAGTTTGTGGGCAGAAGATCTGTCCTTACCACAGACTTTAGGAATCTCAACGTGTCTTCCCCTCTTCTTTTTATCAAGTTGGGAGCATTCATCTTCTTAGTCAAAGGGTGCACTTTACAGCCTCTTGGCATGTCTGAGTTGCCAGCATCACCACTCAGTGCTTTGGAGTCATTATTATATAAAACAAGGTTAATTGACCACGAAAACCTTGATACCTGAGATTCCTAAGTAACTAATGGAGACTTGGTAGTGTGTACAGCATAGATGCTCTAGACCAGTGGTTCTCAACCTGTGTGCTGTGACCCCCCTTGAGGGTGGATCCACCCTTTCACAAAATCACATATCAGATATCTTGTATGTATTTAAATTACAACTCATAACAGTAGCAAAATTATGGTCATGAAGTAGCAACAAAAGTAGTTTTATAGTCGGGGGTCACCACAACATGAGAAACTGTATCAAAGGGCCTCAGCATCAGGAAGGTTGAGAACCCCTGCTCTAGACAGAGGAGGGATGGGCATTCTGGTTGGGATAGAGAGGGTGACATGAGATTTCATCCTTACACTTGTAACAATACACCTTAAAACTTGTGAACTGCTTGTTTCTAGAATTTTTCCATTTCATATTTTAGGTCAAGTTAGAGCTGCAGAAAGTGAGATTATAGACAACAGGACTCCTGGGTCATAGTGGGGCCTATGTGTGGTTTCTAACGTGTTGCTCCTACTCATGATTCTTTTTAATTATGAAAACGTTTCTTTTCCATTCTGGCCAAGCTAAGATGTAGCCGTGAACCTCTGGGTTTCATTTATAATGCTCTGATCACCAAATAGGTTGAATTTGTTCATCTCTTCACTGACGAGTATTTAGTATTCCTTTCATAAATTTTATTCCCTTGCTTTTTTTTTTTTGTTTCTCTCTTGGTTTCTAGAGCAATTTGAGTAAGATATCCAGATCTGCATTGGCAGATACATTGTGACAGAAGCAGCATCAAGATTGTCTGTCCTAACAGTCTGACTTTACAGATTGCCCGAGAGAGGAGCTAGCTCAGTATGTGGCAAGGTTACGGCCCTGACTTTTACATTTATTTGTTAATTTTTATTGATCCAAACACTACACCTATGCCTCCTATAGACCTCCTAGAAGGCAAAATATTTTTCCCATGAACCAGACATGTGTAGCATAGAACTCTTCCTACAATTAGAATGCTTTTAGTTGCTTCGTTTTTCTTTCTTCTGTTTTTCCTGTGCACGGTTTTCTTTGTTTCCAGAGAGATCAAAGGATGGATTGCGGGGAGAAGGTCCTTTTGCAAACATTTCTGGGGCACTCATGTCTTTGGATCTGGGGACCTTTGATAGACTTCATAAGCCCAATGGCGGCTTCCTGGGTCTCTTGAATGGTTTTATACAGTAACACCAATTCTCCATTCTGTGCATGATTGTGCACACAGTTTATGGGCTGATGTTTCCCATGGCGGATAAGGGCTCTTCCGAGAAGCTGCCCACAGCTCAAAGCCCCTCCTTTGGGAGGACATTTGGAAGCTACTATCTTGGTCTGATGCATGCTTGCATCTGTTTCTCGTGTTTTTCCAAAATGGGAATTGCTTTTGTTTTCCCTCTTGGTTACAAGGAATGGCAGAATCTAAAATTAGGAATCCCGGTGAACAGAATGAACACTTGCCTCTCAACATTTTGTGTTTGCTTCTTATTTTTGGTTTATTCTAGGAGAAAAATATTATTAGCATGAGGGTCAGGGGAGCTGGCTTGAGGAAGCAATAATAGAAGTTAATTGGAAGACAGGAGAACAGAGTGTGTGGCAGGGAGGCAAATAGGAAAGCCATCAGAGTGCATTTATTGCTAACAGATGATTCCAGACTTCCTCTCTTAAGGGGGGACGTGTGAAAATCTGCTTGTCCATTGTGTAACACAGAGAGTGAGAGGGAGGGGACCCAAACTTCCTAAAGGGGAAAAAGCCAGGGCAAGCACAGCAGGTGGTTCCTGCTGTTCCTGGGAGGAAAGCTCAGCCCTGGGAGGGAGGTTTCCAGAACCTGCAAAGTGAGGAAGCCATCCTTTTCCATCAACCTGATTTAGCAGATGACAGGCAGCTGCCAACACAGCCTCTCCTCCTCTCCCTCCCCTTTCTCTTTTGCCCTGACTCTTCCCCCAGCCTCGAAGATGTGATCAGCACAGGAGGAGTCCATACAGATGTTATCTCGTAGGTGAACACAACTTCCCTATACCCTTTGTCCCATTTACTTTATTAACAAATCACCCACAAATCCCCCAAACCAAAGAAATCAAATAATATAAAAATCAAACTTGCCCACACCCATCCACCTTCATTTTCTTTCCCTGTTAGTATTTAATGTGAGCATTGGTATCCGTGCCCAATACACACCTTTCTTCACCCAAGGGAAAACAATAAGTAGGGCCAAACGTGGGCTGGTCCATTGCCATGAGCTTGTACGCAATGATCCCCAAAGTTCCTGAGTGGTTCAATCCAGTCTCTGAAACAGTGAGAAAACCAAGATATTCTCGACTTAGAAAACAACAAGTACTCCAGAAGCAAAGTAAAAAATGTGTGTGTGAATGTGTGAATATGCATTATGCTCCCCCAAATCTAAAAACAACAGAAGAATTTAAAAATGTATCCTTAGATATTTTTAGACTAAGGGGGAGTAAAACAAAGTAAAACAAAAACCTGAAGCTAAGGATAAAGGGAATGAAGAAAGATGAAAATGAAAGAGAGAGAGAGAGAGAGAGAGAGAGAGAGAGAGAGAGAGAGAGAGAATGATCTGGGAGGTTGAACGATGTAGAGAAAACACCATATATCACCCAGATGTTTGTCTGCTGCGGCCCAAACATCAGGCTTTGGGGAAACATTTGGAAGACACAATGCTCTTTTCAGGGCAGACAACTGCTCGCGGCCCCATGCCCTTTTTCCCTGTGTGTGTGTGTCTACCCCTTTCATGCCTCTTTGTGGTCAAGTTATAAAGGCCTGTTTAGTGGGTGGGATGACGTCACACTGACCACAAAAGCTTATATTTCCTGCTACTAAATCCACAGCCCCTGCTGACGAAGCGGTCATTACAGAGAGAGCTTGTTCTGTCTAGGTCACTCTGAGTGGGGATAAAGGCACTGGGGGCAGGGGGCCTGTTGAGAGAGCACAGCCATTATTCCCAAGTGTGTCTGCTAGCCTGCTGATCCTCATCTTGTTGGAGCTAAAAGATGGAAATAGAAGAGCCTTTGTGCTTCCTGGGGCTCTTTCTCGGGAAGGATGGAGGAGCATACTGGGAGGTCACATGGTGAAGAGAAAGGAACAGATGAAATCCAGGTCGTTGATTTGCATCTCTCCTTTCTATGCAGAGTGATTCTGCTTCTCTGTCTCTGGGTATGGCAGTCTCCATTTTCCTGAAGGAAAAAGGACTTCATGCAGGGACCAAAAGTGATCACGTGATTGAAAGGGATGTGTTTTATTACTCAAATGCAAACCTTATTTTTTCAGGATTTTTACTGTACCTGGGACACATAGCAACTACAGCTTCTCCATTTTGAAAGTGTCAAAGATAGCTTCTGGTTTGGAGAGTTGTTTTTGTTTTGCTTATTTATTTTCCAGGCGTCACAGGGAAAGAATTTCTCTTTGTTTGCGACAGTTTGATGCATATCTATGCCATGTGTTGTGTTTATATTTGCCCTATTACCTTCCTGTATGCCCCTTCCTTTCACCTGGGGCCCTTTCTTCCGCCCACGTTAGTCTCCTAATGTCTACGCCACCAAAGAAAACATCTCCCCGCCTCCCAATAATCATTGGCAGACTTTAACTTCTCAGAAGGAGACTAGAGCTCTGTGGTGCCTCCCACATCCAGGATAAGAAGTTGGAGGCCCAATCTTAGGCAGGTGTCTTGTGGCAATGTCAAGCCTTGACGCACGATTATAGACTTAAATGCAAGAGGAAACTTGTCAAGCTGAGTCTAAGAAGCCACACCATGCATTGAGAGCACTAGAGAGGGATGAGCCAGGACCAGGAGACACCGTGGATGCAGTGGCATTGGGGCAGGGCGGGCAGTTTGCAAGATTTCAGCAGTCGGAGGTAGATTAAAGGTGACAGTGTGGCGAGTCCCACCCAGGAGCCCCTGTGTGTCATCTGACATCACAGCGGCGTGCAGCACGTCCAGTGGGACTTGTGTCATCGGCCTCTGGCATCTGAACTGCAGATGAAACAAAATTACGCAGCTACAGCTTTTGAATATTTCAGACAATCCAACTAATTTCAACACTGACAGATGCAGAAAACCACTGTTTAGCCAAGAATTTTCCTAGCCTCAGTTCTGAGCTTAGACAAAGGGCTCAAATTCCCACATTTTCCTCTTCTATTTTTTTTTTTACCCACCCCTCCATCCCATCCTGAAGGACTGTTATGCACAGGATCACAAACCTCAAAAGGACATTGGAACCAGCCTCCATGGTGGCTGGAGAAAGGCTGTGTTACCGCTCACCATATAACAGGTGATTGGGATAAATATTTGCCTGGCCTAGTTGCGTACAGGTTCCTGTGGACCAGATTTGTTTAGGTTGGTACCCTTGGAAAATTTCCATGTTCCGTTTTCCCTGTGTGCCTATCATGCACTGACTGGAGGAGGTATGATTCCTGGCGAGGCTCCTGGATAACTTCGGGGGCCTGTGCTAGAAGCCTCTGTGAGCTCTAACACTCCAGAGTCATTTCTCCTGATCTGAAGGTGAAGCACTCGGTATGTTTCTGCAGTTTCCTATAAGCTGCCATCGCCTGCCACAGACATTAAGCTAATAAAAGAGTCAAGAAACAGAGAATATAAAGAAATTGTAACTAGAAGTCAGAAAAAAACTGAGATTTTGAATTGGCCAGCTAAACAGTAGAAGCAAAGACAGTTGACTGAAGCCAAATTAAGAATCCATGATATTATCATCAGACTCTGCACACCTAACATGAAAAAGAATGTCACCCCACAGGAGAAGGAGATCAACCCCCAGGGAGAAGAGTGTGAATGGAGTCAGAAAGCAAAACTTGAGAGCAGGACAAAGTATGAACTCACAGAACCCATAGCCTGGGTCAACATTTAGGAAACTGGGAAGACAGTAGAGGCACTAACATGTGAATCAGGACACATCTGCCACAGATACGGGGGTCATTCAGTGTAAACTCATATGAAAATAACACACTGTTCTCCCAGAAATGGCATGCTTTGTTTCAAAGTGAAAAAAATAAAACAAAACTGGAGGCCATTAGTCTAGAACCCAGAGTGAAGATTATTTAATTAAAGCTAGGGATGGGAAGCATGTCTCTTAATGATTAGGAGGAACTACATGAAGTTGCTCATATATTCATTGTCTCCAAAGAGATGAACATTGCTTTGGAAAAATGACGGCTTCACTTTGTTCCTGCGGCTGCAATAGTCACTGCTTTGACCTATTATATAACTTATTTCTGTAATGCATAGTCTGATGCTATCTATTAATCTCTACTTATCTACCCATCCATCTTCAGTGGAAAGAATATTTTCTGCATGATTATGGTAACAAAAGAATCATTTTTGTAAATGTAACTGTTGAAAGAGAAAAGAAAGTCCATCTTTATTCCTAGATGTGATTTCCATGATCCCAAGGAACATTCTTGACTGATTATTTTTCCCCATGTTGATTCACATTTGGCTGAACTAATATGATTGGCTCTTTTGAATTTGGAAAGACACGTCTTCACTGACCCAAATAATCTGTTTGTTGATTTTACTCAAACTAATCTATTGATTGAATTTCTTGCCATTGTTTTCAAGTGGAATGTTAATTGTCCAGCCTCGTTCTGTGTTTAGAAGAGGTTTGCAAGTGTGGGTTCATTAGCCTGAGACCAGTTTTCTGGAAGGCTTATGAGGTTACAGCACTTCAGGAGTAGAGAAAATGAATAGCTTGGGTGACGCCCAGTGTAAATCCCAGACTAGAGAGAATCTTGTGACCAGCAGGAGTCTCGCTGACTGTGAGGTTTTCCAAAAGCAGATGTAGAAGGCTCCCATCTGTCCGACTCTAATGTTTACCCCTGCTGTGCTGCTGCCATCAATGCTTTTTAAACTTACAGCCGACTTTTTCTTAGAACTTTGCACACGGACCTGACTCCATTTCATTATTTTTTTTGATACAGGGTTTCTCTGTATTTCATTATTTTTTAAAACGTATGTGAATTCTACTGTTCTTAGCACAACCCACACATGCCAATTGAGTGTGTGTTTCATGGTCAACTTAGTACACCATCTGTGATTACAGAATGCCTTTGACACCGACTTGAGAACACACTGCGTAAGTGGCTACGTACTACTCTCAAAGTCAGCGTTATGCCAACACTAACCCTTGCTTTGTGCTTCAGGTGATAAGGACAGGAGATCCATATAGTGGTCTAGCGCCCTCTTGTGGCTGTCAAACTGAGAGTTTTGCACTTTGGAGCTACTGGTCGATTGGATCAAAAGCTGCTACAGAGCACGAGTATGCGAACGTCTGCCTTCTTCCATTAAGAATACGACAATGATCTTGTGAAGCTAACTCACTGGAGGCAAATCCACTCTACTTGGTGGCAAATCCACTCTACTCTGAGCCATGAAGGACCCTTTGGAGTGTGGAGATGAACTAGGTATGAGAATTTAATAGGGACCTTTGGAGCAAATGCACTCCACACGTACCGCGTAAGCCAAATCAATGAACGAAATCTCTTCACCGATTTGAGGATAACTTGAAATTTTTCCATTCACCCTTACCTGAACCCACTCATTCAATGACCCCCAGTCCTACTTGGTTTCAAGTCATTTCACGTATTTAATCAGAAAGCAGGAGAATTAGGACAATATGATAAGTGATCTCGAAAGGTGAACTCAATAAGCATGTGAATGAACCCCGGATGGCTCCGGTGAAACACAAGTGATTGTTAGCTGTGCTGGTTTACTGCAAAGAAACATGTGTCAATGATCACCATGGTGTGACACTGGGCTTCTGGTCCCTCGATGGTCAGGAAGAGATGGATCAGTTTTGGCATGTAAATAGTACAGGAGCATTTTTTCTTTGAACTACATTATCTTTAATAAAATTCCTAAATTTTTGGCACCTTTGGTATTTCATAAGTTTATTTAAGAAAGTGCAGCTTTCTCTTACTGATCAAATCCTTCCAGTAGTCAAGTCCTCTTGAGTTTTCAATTTAGATCCTTTCCAGTTCATAACTATCATAACCATCTCTGGGAAATCATAACGTGTGTGTGCACATGTATGTGCGAAGTTGTATGGCATATGCAAATTTATTTTCATAGCTTTTCTGCTTCTGATTTTCTAGAGTGTAATAGGACTGTTGGCAAAATCCATCTTCCCTGATATTCTCTCAGTTAACTGCTTTTCTCTACAGCAAACTTTTTATACATCCATGCCTAGTTGCATATGATGTCACCTTACACCTTGGAAAGCTATGTACACATGTTTAATTCTAATTATCCGACATATAATGTGCATAGGATCACATTTACTAGAGTCTATTACTCACAGCACTGAGAGATGAAGAGTCAGAAAAAACCCAAGTTGAGAAGAGTATTTGCGAATAGTAAGAGCCTTGTGATTTCACTCTCAGGTTGCAGGAACAATGAGAGTAGTTTAAATTTAAGCTGGGGGTGGGGGCAGTGGAGATGACATGTGTGGCTTTCTTTCCAGTTTGATCTTGCTCTTTCCAAGAAGTGGAATCATATCAAAAGTAGGGATTGACTTGGGTTTTCTTCATTTTTTTTTTTAGCACGACAGTCTCTTTCCTTTGTGAACTCTGTATTAAACATTAGAAAAACAGCTGACTCAGCATGATGGGGCAGGAGACTCAAACTAATCTAAAACTTGAAACCACTTATCCCTGATTTTTGGACTTATGGTTTACTGCAGGACTCGGGAACCTGTTCTTTGCTTTATCTCTTCACAGGAAGCTACACCACACTTATTTCATTCAGACTGGGGTAGAGTTGGGGTGAACATCTTCTTTGGAAAAAGCTGATTCATCTTTACAGGGTTGAAACTTGGGCTTCAGAGAATGTTGGTTTGAATTTTTGCTTGTTTTCCTCATAATAGTTCACTTCCTCCAATTTGGCAGAAGAATTAATAGCCCATGCGATAGACCTCGCTGACAGCCCTGGGCTATAAAGGAAGAATTCTTTCTCCATTTCTTCTCTATGAGAAAGTCACACAGAATTGTCACCAACCTGAGAAATAAACCACCCACCTGGTCATGAAACCATTTCACAGCCCTATTCAGCGGTGCCATATGGGAAGCAGAGAGAGCTTTTCTCCACATGGGTCTGTTACACATTAATAGGGGACATTTGCTCTATGTTTCAGCCAAATGCCTGGACTTTTCTGAAACACATGAAAAGATGATTTTGATTTAACATTCTAAGGAATTGGACATGAAGTCTGTAAAATGAATCAAAACTCAGACTATGTTGGATCATATCATCCTTGTATCAGTTTCTTTAAAGAGAAAAACACCTCAGAGTTTTAGAGAGAGCACAGGTTTTAAGTGCCTCTATGAGGGATAGCCACAGAACACGAAATGTATGAACAGGATAGAGTATTAGAAATGATCTCCAGTGCACATGCGTGCATGCGCACATGCACACACACACATACACGCACGCGCACACACGCGCGCGCACACACACAGCCTCATTTTCCATGTGAAAACTGAGCTTTTGAGAGAGAGAGTGATTTATTTGAGAGCACTAAGGTACGTTGCAGCCTATAGGATTGGATTCTGATCTCATCCCAGTTCTTTCCCGTGATGCTTCTTTACCACGTATTTGTCTCTGAGTCATTGCTAGGTTTCCCATCCATTGCTCACATATTCAGGGAGCAAATCATTCTGATTTCCTTGCTGTCTTTCCTTCGGTGATAAACTTCTCCATGTCCTAACTCTTCTTTATCCACAGGCATCTGTATTCATCATTCTGAAGTTAGACTATAGGGCGAGGAGACACACGCTCAAATAGGCAGCAAAGACCTGTAGCCTGTTCCCTAATTCATCAATTGATACAGGAAACTTTTTTTTAACTAACAACCAAAAGAACAGGTTGTAAAGCAAAGGATCTATATTTGTTGCATTGTTGTCCTTTATGTATGAAACATTTACACATCCTCTGCCCACCACTCTCAAAATCTTTCTATTCCTCTTTACTGGTGGTCCCCAAGATTCATATGAAAGGATTACTTTGTGGCGTTTACCAACTGGGGTTAGATACGCCAGAGTCACTTGTGCTCTGCATGCTGACCAGTTGTAGATTTCTGCAGACTCCTCTATCTCCCACAAAAAGAAGCTTCTCAGAAGAGGGGTGAGAGTTACACTTATCTATGGGTATGAATACTTAGAACACAGTTTAAAGATCATATTGGCTGCCAGGCGGTGGTGGTGCATGCCTTTAATCTCAGCACACAGGAGGCAGAGGCAGGTGGATTTCTGTGAGTATGAGGACAAACTGGTCTGCAAGAGTAGTTCCCAGACAGGCTCCAAAGCTACAGAGAAATCCTGGCTCAAAAAGCCAAAATAAAAAAGCCAAGATTATATTGGCTTAGGAAAATAACAGGAATAGGTTCTCCACTGTGGTTTATGACTGCTCCAGCCATGGTCAGTTGAATGGGTTTATAGGACTCAGCATGAGTTCTCCCCTATTAAACAGACCTCATAGTCCAATTAGACAGTTGTTGATGACTGTGGAGATAAGAGTGTCCTATTGTATTGTTGGGGTTATCTTGCAGGACCAGTTGTGGTTTCTAGGCTTTCTAGTCAGGTGGACTGCTGATTGATTTTTTTCCATGGCACCTCACATAGCGCACTCAGATGCAATAAGAGTCTCCGAAACAAGAAACACAAAAATATTTGAAGAGAGATAGACACACAGCCACCACTGATGTTCTTCTCTAGAAAACAAGAAAGAATTTTCTAAAGGTTCTTTTGGATGGGCCTCTGCATCTTTCTGCGGAGACAGAGACTATCATACCATCATGCTGGCAAATGGTCCCAAAACAAAGTCTAAGAGAGAAAGCAGCTTGCACTATCAAAACCTTTGATTTGATTATACTTTGCTATTTATGGAAGTCTAGGCTGTACTTTAGTCTTGACATCAAGATAATAGTTGCCTGCTTCTCAAGAGTCTATTATCTCTTATTTCTTTCTTCTTTTGAGAACAATTAAAGCTCAGGGATTGCTTTTTTGAGACATTTTCTTTATTAGAGATTCTCCACAACATGACTTTTAGAAAGCCTAGACTCTGTGAATTATCCAAAAATTACATTATCAAGTTATTTCCACAAGTCAGGAATTCCTATAGTAACTCATGTAAGGTTAATGGAAGTGGGAGGAAGGCTATGATGGCAGAGAGGAGAACCATGGTAGTGGAAGTAAGCCCTATCCACAATAGTCCAAGCTATGTGTTGACAGGTATGTGTATGTGTGTGTGTGGGGGGGTGCATTAGTGTGCATGATGCATTGTGTGTGGGGGTGCATGTGCATGTGTGTGTGCATATGCGTTTGTGTGATGCATAATGTGCATCTGTGTGTGTTGCATTAGTGTGCATGGTGCATATGCGTGTGTGTGCATGTGTGTGTGGTGTATAATGTGCGTGTGTGTGGTGCATTAGTGTGCATGGTGCATGTGCATGCGTGTGTGCATAATGTGCATGTGTGTGTGTGGCGCATTAGTGTGCATGGTGCATGTGCGTGTGTGTGTGCATGTGTGTGCACAAAGGTGGCCACATACTACAGCATGAGCATGAAAGTCTGAGGACTGCTTGAGGGAGTTGGTTCTCATCTTCTACCCTGGGTTCCAGAGATCAAATCCTGTTGCCAGGCAATTGCTTTTACCTGCTGAGCCATCTCACCAGCCCAGCTTAATATTGGTACCATATTCACTCACTGGTGTTGCACTTGGCAGAGGCACCATCCATGACACTCCCATTAACAGGATGTGGCAGTGGTGGAAACAGAGCCCTCGCTCAAGCGGTGCTTTGGTTTAGAAAGTAAACAGTCCCTCCCTGGAATTCTGTCTTGGAAACAGAAGAGTGATAACATTCCAGAACCTGATTTTTCAAGTCACATCTGCTTCTCTCACTTCTGACAAACGGGGCTTAGAAAGGTTAAGAGAAAGACCTTGTGTAAGGCCACACACCTCATTCCACACCGTGTCTATCAGCAGGGCTGTCTTTCCTGCTGTCCACAAAGAAAACAGTATGGTCATCAGTGGCCAAAAAAGATCCATGAACTGTCAAGATGAATAGATAGCTAATAGCAGGAGAAAAATGGAAAGACAGCTTGTCTAGAATCCAGCTTTTAAACACATTCTGTCCCCTCCGAAAAATACAGGGAAGCATGGAGAAACATAGTCCAAAATAGTGTTTCTCAACTGTCCAATTGCACAGAAATCAAACAGACTGAATGTCAACTGTCCATGACTGAGGGTCCTTACATTCTGAAGTCCTGAAAGGTGCAGGATGCCATTTTTAACATTTTTTTTTTGCCACATCTGTTTGGCCCTCCAAGGGGCTTTCAAGCAGAAGGACGCAGACACAGGACACAGGTAAAAGCAGGAAGACACGAACTGTAGCGCCAGCTCCATTTCATTCCACCTGTGACAACTTCTGCACACCACCAACCCTCTCAGAGCTCATTTCATTTATTTATAAAAGCAATGGCAGCCATCTTGCAGGATGTTTGCGAGGAGTAAATCAAATGGAGGGTTTGAAAGCATCTGGAACAATTTCAGAGAATATGTGACAGAATGGCCATCTGAGGTCCCCAAGGGTATTTCCAAAGATTAGGTGGCAATGTGGGTAGTTTCCCTCCACTTTCCACACTACAGCTTCCATTGCCCCCATATTTGTTCACTGTAAGTGAATTCACGTTAGAAAGAAACACCCTGGACAGAAGAGGAGGAAATTAGGACTTGCAATCACCAGACACTACGGGGTGTGACTTGTCTCCTCTCACACTCCTTCAGTGTGGCTTTCTAGAATACTGAACATTGCTATTTGATAACTATACTCGTTTTATCACAGGCAACTTCTCATTCAACTAGAGTCCGATTTATCACATTGCAGGGCATCATATTTTTCTCACTAGTTTAGTGAGAGAGAATTCTGGAACATGTGCTCAGTTTAACTAAACAAGTAATTTTAACATCAAAATGGCTAACTATGAGAGATAATAAATAGATGAATTAGTTTATTTACCATTCCATGATTTGTACATGTATCTGAATACTATGGTACATTATATATAAATATGTATTTTATTTATTAATTAATAATTTTTTCACTCATTTCCTTATCTAACAATGAAGGAAATAATAATACACACCTCACAGGATTATCAGTTTTAAAGATGTGGCATATGTAAAGTACTCTTTATAGGAACTACCTTGGTTTGAAGGATATCCACATTTGTCTCATTTGAATTTCCACAAGACTAAGACTCAAAAGCAAATCTAAACCCACCTGTCTGTGCTTAGTCAGATGCTCAATGCTTATCTTTAATTTTCTATTTTTTTATTTTTTAATGTGAAAAGAATTTTTTAACAAAAACATTTTCAGTAAAAATTTGTTTCCATGGTGAATCTAAATCTACCAAGGTGACAGCCAAGACTTCCCATCACAGAAAGCTATTTCTTATCCTACGTTAACATCTATGCTGTGGCCTGAAGCTCTGCAGTGTGTATCAGAGCCCTGGGGTGCCTGGGGACTTCTGCCTTTTCTTTCACCATCTTGAATATTTTCATTTGTTCTAAGCACACTCTTTGCTTACATCATCTGTTTTTAAATACTGGTCTAAATATAAGTGTATCTTTGCTTTGCATTTAAAAGAAACTAATGGTAGATGAATTATGACAGCAAAACGACTGAAGCTGTTCTACACACTTGAGTTGTCAGGGAAACAATGACGTCAGGGAAAGGATGTGCACAAGGTAATACCTAGACAGCAGCACATTAAATCAAACACAGTAAAGGAAATGAAAGCTGAGACGAATTGTGGAAGTCAATGTTCCTTTTTCCCATTCCAAGATGAAGAAAAAACAAATTCTCTTAAGCAAAAATATGGTTTGTATAACAAGCAACTCAAAATGTACTTGGACATATGTACAAACACACACATACCCAACCAGAAGGGTAGTGGTAGCATTCATCTTGGATGTGGGTACAAACACACAATCAGTGAGGTAGGTGTATCAGTTAACTGGGAACTGAACACACAACACTCACACACACACAAATCAGTGAGGTAGGTGTATCAGTTAGCTTGGAACTGAACACACAACTCTCACACACACAAATCAGTGAGGTAGGTGTATCAGTTAGCTGGGAACTGAACACACAACACACACTCTCTCTCTCTCTCACACACACACACACAAATCAGTGAGACAGGAATTCAGTTACTTTTGTTTCATCACAAATCACCCCAATACTTAGGTCTTTAAAGCAATCATTTATCCAGCTTCTGATTCTTTGAGTAGAAATCTGCATAGCGGTAAACCAGATAATACTGCTTTTGTTGGGATCGCTCATAGAAGTATGGCTGCACTTCTAACATAATAGCTCAGGGTTTGCAAAAATGGAAACTGCAAGACCTCTTGGTGACTGGACTTCTTGGTGACTGTAGCAATGGCAGTTTCAATGGTTGGAGGCAAAGCTTAGTCAGTCCATGTTTGGGCTGTAGAGGTGGGCATTGCAGAAGGAAGAGCATGCTCACCAGGATCTATTGGAGCTGGCTTTTGGAAAACAACTATTATGTTCCCTGTGTTGAAACAAAAGTTGTCCTCCTTTTCTTATCTTTACTCCGCATATTCTGTGTAGCACAAAGTAAGCCCATTTCTATGGCAGGCCTTATTCTTAATGACCCAGTGTAAATGCTCTTGCTTTTCACTCAACTATCACTTGAGGAATGATACGGTTTTGAGTTTTACAGCCACCATGACAATTCTTACAAAGAGTCACTCCATTTTGTCACTGATCAGCTGAGGTAGTGGTACCCAGTCCTGATCAAGAAGAAAGTAGCTAATAGGCAGAATAATGCCCCCAAGGTATTCACATTTTAATCCCTGTGAATCCCTAAATGAATGTGTGCATGTGTGTTTGTATAGTATATATACACATATGAGTATTATGTTAGGTGGCTTTACAGACGGTTTTAAGGTGAAAGACCTCAGCCAGCCACTGAGTCTTGAAGAGCTACAAATGTTTCCTCCAGCAGAGAGAAGCAATGTGAGGACCAGGCCTGCCGCTCACGGCCAGCTTTGAAAGTGGAAGAAAGCAACCATCAGATTGAGGGCCGGGGTAGCCCCTAGGAGCTTGGGATGCTCCTACGCTTATAGACAGCAAGAAAACAGGCACCTTAGTACCTTGAATTCAAAGAACAAAATCCCAACAACAACCGGAAAGGAAATGGGTTACCCCATGAAGCTCCCAGGAAACATCAGTGACTGGGCAACTAAATTTCAGCCCAGTGAGACTCATGCTGCACTTCTAACCCCCAGAACTGCAAGAAAACCAATTTGCATTGTCTTAAACCCCTGTGTGCTTGTGGTAATTTTGTATGGCAACAATAGAAAATGAATGAAATCTATTTGATGTTTGATGAACAGAAATACAAGGCACCATGTTTTCAGAGAAACATGGACTTGCCTTGGCCTCCTGGCCTACTGGACTCCAGATCCATGTCGGTTACACTCACCAAAACACAATGTCTTCTCCTTCTTATCAGCAACTGTGACTGTGTGCCTTTCCTTTTTACTAAGCAAATGCCAAATGATATGTCTAGGCTGGCTCATTTTCATCCTTACTGGCAATTTATCCTGGCAGCATTATCAAGATACCTTGGAGTCCCGTTTCTGTCATCAAATGGTCATCAAATCCATCAGTCAACAGATCCTAAAGGGAATCCTTCTGCCACTCTATGGTAATGCTGTTTTCCTACCTGTGGTATTTTCATGCTGCACTGACCCCTGCTTTCAAAATCTTTATGTTTTTCAAGATGCAGATTCAATCCCATGTCTCTTATGGAGCAGTGTCCCATAACCCTGGCCAGAAGCAATCTGACCCCTGGTCAACTCTGCATGAGTTTGCAGTCTGTGTTGTTGATATAGGATAGGTGCACTTAAGTATTCATCTTCTTAAAGTCTAGTCCTTTTGAAGACAAGGATTGTCCTTTACAATTTTATATTCCCTACAGCCATGCTGCCTAATGTAACAGTTGCTTTATGCAAAATAAACATCCATTTAGCAGGTCCTGATTGAGTCAAGATGCAGGACTCTAGAAGAATCATTTTTAGTTGAAGTGGTTTGAGAAAGATACATAGGCAAGCAAGTACTCAATATTCATATACACAAATCAACAACTTGCTACCCAAAGTTTCAGAGGTTCTTCTAAGGGAAAATGATGGCTCGGAGCAATGTTTGTATAATTTTTGCTGTGCCATATGTTTGAATTCATGAGCATATTTCATATCAGGTTTTCAACTCAAAGAAGCTAACATGGTGCCTAGGACAAGGCTGTGTTTGACAGTCTGTTCAATTGGTTTGTGAGGTTTTCTTCGCACATGATACCAGGCACCATCTTAGCCCTGTGTTCTCACGTTCATTCAATGCTATAACAGTGTCAGCAGCAAGTATTAGTGTGAATGGGAAACGAATTAGCTAGGACAATACTGACTGTCAACTGTAAAAGATCCCCAACTCAAATGAGGTCATCAATAAGACTGTTCATGGAGCAAATGAAAAGAAATTCAGAGGGTAGGTATTTAGAAGCGGAACTCTATCAAGAGGCTTATGTACATGTATT
The DNA here is from genome assembly GCA_001685075.1 of Bramus lutescens. Lineage (NCBI taxonomy): Eukaryota > Metazoa > Chordata > Mammalia > Rodentia > Cricetidae > Bramus > Bramus lutescens. Next base: position 117,635 of record LOEQ01000774.1, on the reverse strand, counting down.
GTTATGTATATATACATTATATATATGTATATATATATGCAAATTTTTCACAGCTCCTAATGGCTGTCTCTGGCTTGCTCCTATCAATGTCACAAGGAGGCTGCCTTTGTTCAAACCACAACTTCCAGCAGAACAACAGTCTGTGTCATGAAAGAGATGAGCTCTCTCGTGGACCTCCCAGAAGACTCCTCTCCATAGTTAGTGTCTTACTATGCAAGGGCACATACCCACCCAAAACCAATCAGTGGTAAGGTGGTGGGATGTGTGAGAGGTGAAACACAGGACTGTGGGTAAGAGTGTGTCTCCTGATCTATGGTGGGGGTCTGTTAGAAAGAAACAAAGGGGTGAAAACTGGAGAGAAAACTAACGAAGTTCCAGTTGTAATTGTTAATTCACCAAACCCAAACTTTATGTATATATACAATGCGTGTATACATTCTCCCGTTTCTCCTTTACATCTCGGTGTGGGTTCCCTTCTCTGGAGCCACCCATGCTTCTCTTGAAAGCTGTTGGGAAACTGAAAATTGCTTCCTGCTTTTACATCGTAGTATATACTGAAACGGAACAACAGGCAAGCACTCACACTGTGCGTGGCTCTGGCTTGCCAACCTGGTTCTCACCATAGTGTTTGGAAATAAGAATCTCTGTGAGATGCCAACTCCTAGAGTCTCTACCCTGTGTCAGGATTTGTTTCTCTGTCTTCTGTAGTAATGAGGGGAGCAGGCCCTGCTTTTTGTCCTTCCTGGCTCCCGCACGGCTAGCTTATACCCCGAAATAACAACACACCAATTGTAC
>LOEQ01000774.1:98836-108836 GCA_001685075.1 Bramus lutescens | reverse complement strand
CACATGCTTCTCCTTTCTCCCCACCTTTGCTAATGCTGTTTTCTCAAGACACCCCACCCTTCTCCAATACAAACTCCAAGAGAACCTCAGGGCAATCCGAGATATGCATACAGCCATTCACAACGCTGTCATTATGATCCTATCCATCAATGTTGTGGTCCTAAAACGTTGTCTGGCAATTTTGGACCACAGGGAAGACTCCTGATTCACACATGCCTTCTTGCCAATGAATTTGCTCAGATTGTTAATGTATCTTTTCAGTACCTTTTTGCTTTACTTATCTATAAACTGGAGGTTCTACGAGGAAAAATGTAGACCTCCATTATAACTGAACAAACTTTTCTTCCCTTTATGTATCAACTATGCAGTAGCAACCAGTAGAACAAATAGAATAGACTGGGGCACACCCATGAGGATGCTCAATAGCTCCTCTGCTCCCTTGGCTCCTTCTGCGCACGCACACAGACACACACACACACACACACACACACACATGCACGCATGTTTGCACACACACACACATGCACAAAACACACACACAAAGAAACAGAGACATAAAGGCAGACAGAAGAGAGACAGAGACAGGGTGAAGTTACGAGAGTTCCCCAGAGAGACTGATGAGAGAAACCTTGCCAGAAACTTGGTGAATATCTCCAAGAGGAAGATGTGAAGAGTGCTTGTATACCTAGACTTAGGTGCAGATTTTCATTAATTATTTCAACAAATAGATACTGGGCACTACTAATCCAGGGTATTATTATTTATAACCACCTTCTTCTCCATCCCTTCATGAAATCCTTAAAGTGCCCCTTCTCTTTTATCCTGTCTTTTCCATCCTTCCTCTTCCCTTCATCTCTGTCATTGCCACTTCACAGCAAGACCTTGACACCACCCTTGCTCTCCACCAGCTCATTCCTCCTCTACAATTAAGTCTGTGATTGTGAGGCTAAGTCTGAACCGTATCACTCATTCTGTTTATCAAGAATCTGAAGAGACATGGTGAAATTTTAATCCAGCTCGGCCAGAGTCGAGCCCTTCTCATCTTTCCAGCTTCATTTGGCCTTGATTTCATGCTTTGTCCATGTCAGCTTCCTTGTGTGCTTCCTCCCAGCTCTGGTCCTGTTCATGCACTGTCCCCAGTGCTGCAGATGTTTGTTCCTGGTACCTCCCCTTCTCCTGGACTCAGCCTCCTCATTCTGGACTCAGTATCATCTTCATTCATGAGATGGTCTCACCAGAGCTCTAATACTTGTTACCTGTTACTTACACATCTGAGTCAGTCTCTCTTCCACTGCTTTGAAGCACTTATAATAATATCTCCTGTGTCATGCACATCTGTTTGCATGTATGTGTGTATGTGTGTGTGCATGTGTGTGTGTGTTCATGTCTATGTGGAAGCAAGAGATGAACTTTAGGAATCCTCCCGTCTCCACCTCTGCAAAGTTAGGAGTAGAAAAGAGTGCTGCCACACCTAGACTTCTCACGTGACTTCTAAGGGTTGAACTTGGCTCCTCATGCTTGTATGTCAGGCATTTTATTCACGGAGCTATCTCTTCATCCACTTCTTTTATATTTTTTTTACTTGTTAGACTTAGTCTGTGTCCTATACCTTATTTCTTCCCATATTCCCAGTTGCATGAAGATAAAGATTTTGTATGCTTTTTAAAAGGCAACTGATTTCCACTCCCAGTCAAGAGTTTATACAGAGAAGACTTCAAACAATTGTTACATGAATAAATGAGAAAACCAGCAATTGAAGAATGTCACACCCGTTCAACACTGGACTGGAACACTGGACTAAGCTTTGCCCTTACAGAGGTAACAATCTAGATCTACTTTCTGACTTTGTAGATCTTCTAGTCTAGTTCTAGCTAAGAAAGAAGATTGAGAAATCAGCATGTGACTATTGCATTACATACAGACTCTTCCAGACTCTTCCATGACCCTCTATCACACTTTTGGTGATAAAGTTTAGCCAGTGGTTCTCAATCTTCCTAATGTTGTGACCCTTTAATGGAGTCGTGTTGAGGTGACCCACAAACATAAAATTATTTTCTTGCTACTTCATAAATGTAATTTTGCTACTGCTATGCATCATAATATGTGTACGGAAGTTTCTGTCCCTCACCCTGGTCCCATAGCCATTTAGTACCAAATAAACATAGAAAAGCTTATATTAATTATAAATTGTTTGGCCTATTGCTCTGGCTTATTAGTAACTAGCTCTTATTACTTAAATTAACCCATAATTCTTGTCTATATTCAGTCACGTAGCTTGGTACTTTTTATCATTGAGGCATTCTTATCTTGCTTCCTCTGCATCTGGCTGGTGACAGACTCTCTGCCTTTCCTCTTCCCTTAGTCTGGTTGTCCCATCTATATGCCTTGCTACTAGACAATCAGCACTTGATTAAACCAATATGAGTGAAATATTTACAGTGTATAAGAGCATTATCCCATATCAATAATGGTAATATCTGATATGCAGGACAGCCAATACGACCCTGAAAGGGTCATGATCCAGAGGTTGAGAACCACTTGTTTAGGCTGAAATTGCTACTGACTCTAGGATATTCCTATGTTTTGTTTTCTAATGTTTTCTACAATGCTCTGGTAAGATTGAGAAAGAACATACTCCTTCCAGCTCAGAAAGGCCCTGCGGTGGCACATAGTTTCCTTTCTTGTTAAAGCCTCTTAGTCGGTATGTGAGGAGTGTCTTTATGATGAGTCTTTTCAGCAAGTGACAGGTATGTGGGCCAATGAGGCCAACGCACCTGCCTTTTAGGACTTCCTAGCATGACCAAGTTAGGCATCCTGGGGAAACTATAAGCAGATCCCTGGACCTGCCTAAAGGCCTTTCCCCTGAGTCACTGTATGAGCCCTTAAGTCAGTCGTCCTTGTTAATCAATGGGAGTCAGTGAGTCAATACATGTATCTGTTGAATAGGTCAAGCTCTCTTCTCTCAGGCTTCCATTCTAACAGGAGTGGGCAACCTATGCCTGAAAACAAAGTTTAATGACTATTTTAGTTTGTGAAGTTCTACTGAGGAACAGCTACACTTGTTCATTCTGTAATGTCTACATGTCTTTCCTACTACAGAGACAAGGTGAAGAAGTTTTAACAGCAATCACCTGACACTCAAAAGTCAAAGTATTTACAGAAAATAGGCTGACAACCCATAAAGTGATTACCCAGTGCTCTAAGAGATCCATTGTATGTAATTAATTAATTTTTGTACATCTGGAATTATACTACCCCTGGAAGAATTGGAAAATAACACTTTCTGCAGGGCTTAATATTTGCATGAAATTTTGGTAGGAAAAACTGCACCTAAGGGATTCTAAATGCTCCATATATTGCTTTGTAGCCTAATTCTCTAGAATCTTCTGCTTCTGTACATTGGCTGTTTACTGTGGTCACATAGGGGAGGCTGTTGGGAGGTGACTGGAGCTCCTATGTATTCCAAGGCCCCCTGAGCCTTAAAAAGCTTTCTTCTTCCTATGTGCCTCAGCTTCATCTACTACACAACAGACAGATTGATCGGGGATTTGCAAATTCTCTTCAATAATTAATAGCTCATCTGAAGGAAGATAAAATCAGCCAGATACATAAATAGCAGTGAGAGAGGTGCTTAGGGTAATAGCTCGGGGAGAAAGTGTTCACTGCACAGGTATGAGATGTGCACTTAAATTTCCTGAACCAGAGAGTTGCTGGATGTCACAGCATGCATCTGCAACCCCAGGGTTACTACTGCATGGTGGAGGGTCAGAGACAGAATTCTCAGAAGCTCAGGGGCCGGTTGGCTGGCTGGACTCAGTGGTAAACAAAAGACTCTGTCTGAATCAAGGTGTGAAGTGAGGACTGACACCCAAGGCTGTCTTTTGACCTGATGTGTGCTGAGACACACACATGTCTACACTCACACTCACAGGATACACACATGAAAATGCACACACGCATACTCTGCACATGTCATACCCATACATATTAAAAATAAATAGTGGCTAAAAAAGAGCTATAGAGAAAAGTTGAATCTCACATTGGATAACAGGAATATCGTGAACCAGTGTGCAAAGCCATGTGCAAATTCAGGGGTGTGTATTTAAGCAGCAGCAAACTTCTGCATCAGTTTGAATAGTCCCTTGTTCAGAACCAACTGAGAAAGCAGGTGGCCTGTGAACTTCACTTGACTGCCTGAGATCCCTGGCAAGCAAGCTATCAGTGGGAACTTTAGAGACAGTCCCTTAGCAGAGTTTGTTTTACTTTCTACTTTTAGACTTGCTGCAAAAGCTTAGCTGAAATTACAGCCTAGAGAGCGCCTCCTTAAATTCCTTTAACAAGCAACCCTTCTCTGTAGACACAAGTTTGGGCCTGTCCACCCACCTCAAACAGGCCATCCATCCACACTGTTTGCAGTGGCCCCAGGCTACAGGTAGTTTAAGTGCCACTATCAGGTTGCTTCTCAACCTTCTCCCCTAGACTCAATAGGCCTGATTTTGTCAGCACTTTTTAGAGTGCTCAGAGCAAGTGTTAACCATTTCTGCACCAACCAGGAACTGTTCCCTGCTCTATCTTGGCTTTGCTCCTCCTGAGAGAGACGCTGTAGAAGGGACTTATTGGCTCCAGGCCCCCTTCACTCCCCTTTAAAATTATTCTGGTGACCATATGTTGAGGACTAATGACAACTATCTGATAGGAATGCTCAAGCATAAACTTGCATCAAGTCAAGGGACTGATGAAATAAACCTCAAAATTCAAGACATCTATCCTATAATTAAGGATCACTAATGTACGGCCTCAAAAGGTCAGGGAGTCCCACTTTTGGCCTCCACAAATTAAAGGGATCTGGAGAAAGATTCCTCTTTCAAAGAGTAATATTTTGAGTGGTCCATTAAATAAACCTTTATTGAGCGTGTGTACTGTGCTGAGCATTGTGCTGGTCACTGGCACATGAAGGAGAATAAGAGATGGCATCTCTGGCCTCACACTATTCATAGACACCTGAGATGGTATTGGAAGGGGAGAGGAAGACAGGAAAATGCACAAGCCATTGTAAATGATCTGACAGGACTGGAACGGGTGAGAAGCAGCAGCAGACTTGGAAAAGAGAGACACAGAACTCCATGCAGACAGCAGAGAGAGTGAAAGAACCACCTTCAGGGCTCGCAAATGACTTCTCCTTGGCTGCCCACAGGGCAGAGGAGGGCTATAGAGAGGGAAGCCCATAGGAAAGGATGGCAAGGGCAGAATGAGGCATCCTTATAAACTCAGTGGTCCTTCAGCAAGGGATCATTTTGTAATGACACAAATCAGGGTTACTATTGCCATCTAATCTAAGAATGGCAGCCAAGGTGCTTGCTGTTCACCTACCACGTGCACAAAAGCATCCCCAGTGATGTTGCCCCCAAGGTCACTGTGCTAAGGCTCAGAAACTCAACCTTGCTCTAGCTCTAAAAGAGGGGGCAGCCAAATCAGATCAATTTATAATCACTTTGGATTGAGGCAGCTGAAAGTATTAGGAAGAACACAGGATAGGAGACATTTTATCAGTCACAAAGGAACAAGGTGGGACATAAACATCCTCAAATCCCTGGACAACGGTCCTGCTACAGACTCAATCTCAACAGACATAGGATGTCAGAATGATGGGGCTATCATGGGGCTTTACAGGCACCACTTGCTCATCATGATTGGCGGTGGCTACGAGTCTGAAAAATCTGAGTGAAAATAACTTCCAGTTTGCTTCCCTGTGGATCATCATTCTGCCACATAAAGATTTTAGATTAAAGTTTTAGCTAACTTTCACACAAGACTGTGGTGTGTACATATTTTAAAGACATACATATGCGAGAGAGAGAGAGAGAGAGAGAGAGAGAGAGAAAGAGAGAGAGAGAGAGGACATATTTGTGGAGCATGCCTTAGCTTCCTTATAAAAGGTGGAAGTCCTATAAATGAACAGTGGGCAGCTGCTCACCATGAAGATATGCTCCGTAATGTCAGCCCAGCCTGGAAAAAGTGGTAGCCTCTCTCATTAAGGACAATATTTTGTGGGGGTTTGTCTGCACACATACTTACGGAAGTCTCTTTAGTTTAGAGTGGTCCCTGTGCGCTTCTTCCCTGCTCACTTCCAATGCTCTAAATAATAAGCCATCTATTTATAACTGCTACTTAGTGAGCACTTAGCTACTTAGATGTGTATCAGGCCCTGGACTGGGTGTTTTAAATGGATTTACTCACAGTCTCCACAATCTGGTAAAACACCTTCCCACCGGGTTTTGCACTCAAGAAGACTGCTGTTCATTGGGCTGATGCGCCTAAAGCAGTGATTGTTTTCAATCTATATTTTAATCCAATAATGAAAGTTCCCCACGGACTCCTGAACTTGACCCCTGGAGCCTATTCTAATCAATGCAGTGAGTAATACAAGAGGCTGCCTGGATCAGGACTATCCTCTGAACATCTTGCCTCTTGGAAATAAGTCTGATACTCTTTGAATGCTGGCTATCTTCATATTGATCAAGGAATACTCAGGCCCAGGCAAGTCTCTTGTCTAAGCCTTGGTTTCTTCTCAGCAATCTGCACACCTCCCTCATGGCACCATCACTTCCAGTCTCTCCATGTCAGGCTACGATAGGAAATTGGCATCTGTCCAGAGATGACTATGGGATTCCCTTTGCCAAGTTCATAAAGCCTGCAGGTTGTTTTGTTTCAGTTTCAGCCATAGAAAAGGCAGGGCTTTGCCAGAGTCAGGGACCCACAAGAGATCCCTAGGCACTGTTTGTTTCCTGTCACGAACATGGGATGTTTTCCTGCCGCTCCACAGATAAGGACTTCTTATCAATATGGGCGCTTTCGCTTGTCTTCCTGTTTGGAAAGCATGGACTTTTCCTGTAGTTGGCAACTTAGCTCGAGCACAGCCAAATGTTTCAAGGCACTTGAAGATATGTGCAAAAGTCTACTGGGATCCATCTCTTAGCAAGATATTTTCAAAAAGAACTCAAACGACTGCCCTGCCAGAAAACAGACAAACATACCAGATGAAATAGGATATTTCCCCCTCTTAATCAAGAATTCATTTGCTTAGTTCTCATGACCTGAGCCCTAGATGAGACCACATGACACATAGTCTTGGGTCATCTAAGAGTCAGCTCACCAGACAATGCTGAGTGGAGTCACAGTTGCTGGGAATCAGGCTGGTCCAAACTTCCATGTAGTCAACTTCCTTCCAAAATTCGAGACTTGGGCATCATGATGCCAATGCCTGGATATATGTATTTGTTTCTGTTTCACATGACATGGGGAGTCTGAGGAACATCTATTTTCTGGCTACAAACAACGAGAAAGCTGAAAATCCACCACTAGAAATACCCACATGGAGACATTTAGACAAAGGTCAACAAGTTCCCTCTGGCCACTGGTTCCATCTTTTGGACTCAGGAAGTTGTACTTGTTTCACCCTTGGTACACACAAAAGTCAGAGTGGGTTCTGATGCCCCTCCTCAGGAGAACACTGAATTCATGTCCTATGGCTGTTGTAGCAAATGATTGCATGTGTGCTGACATAAAACAGCAAATGTTTGTACCCATACAATTCTGGAGGTCATAAGTCAACCTGTCTGCAAAATGCACTGTCCATGGAGGTTCCTGGGGAGGGACTGTCATTTGCCTGTTCTAGTGGCTGCCACCATTCCTTGATGTATGGCTGCATCATATCAATACCTCCCTATGTCCCTCTGTGTCTGTCACACTGTCTTCTCTGTACCACACCCCCTCTCTTTTTCTCTTTGTATGCATGTTGGGGAGGATGGCTATCAGTATGTGTTCATGTGTGCATATGCCTGGTGTGGAAAATCCTTCTGTATATGTGCTGCTTTTATTGGTTAATGAATAAAGCTGTGTTTGGCCAATGGCTTAACAGAATGGAGCCAGGCTGGAAAAGATAAATAGAGAGAGTAGGCAGAGTCATTGAGAAGCCATGTAGCTGCCAGAGGAGAAAGGCGTGAGCCACCAGCTGGAACCTTGCCGGTAGGCCATAAGCCTTGTGGTAAAATATAAAATAATAAAAATGGGTTAATTTAAGGTATAAGAGATAACCAATAAGAAGTGTGAACTCAAAGACCAAGCAGTGTTGTAATTAATACAGTTTCAGAGTGGTTATTCCAGGTCTGGGTGGCCGGGAAACAAACAAGCAGTCTTAGCCAACAGATAGGCATGCCAACGTGGGGCTGACTAAATGCAGGTAAAACCAGAGAAAGCTTGGAAAGGAATTCTAGACACAAAAGAACAGAATTAAGCATGGCTTCTTGGTAGCTGGCATTTTTTTTCCAGATTAGCTCATGGCAATCAGGGGCACCACAACTCCTTTAAGAAGAGGTGTAGTAAAAACTGTGGCTTCTTTAAAAATGGTGGATTCCTGGTTCACCAGCACAAATGGCTCTGACTCTTTTGGGAGGTCTGGTTACCGAGCATTTAAATGGGGCTTGTGAGCAGAGTGCTACAACTTGCTTAATGGCAACATAGACCCTCTGTGTGTATGAAAATGGGGCAATGTGCATGGCTCGCAGAGGCAGTGAACAAGCCTCTACCATGTTGGACTGGGCAGAGCCAACAGTCAAATCCACGGAGTTGGTCCTAGGCATGCCCACTTAGCAATTTTTAAAAAAGTGCTCCTGGTCTAAAAATAATTAAAGATATGTATGCAGTAAAGACAAATTCCGATGAAAAAGACCTCTAAACAGGTCACAATGTTGAATAAATGTATCTAGGCTTGGGAGAGAGAAGAAAAAGAACATAAACAGTTATAAAAGGAAGTAAATGGTTAAAAAAATGAAACAAAGTCTTTAAAGAGACAGAGTACAGACAGTCATAGATTAAAGTAAAGAAAAATAAGCCATGTAAAGATGGAATATACACAAAGAGTCTGGATTGTGTATACTGTGTTTTCTTTGAAATTTTTTACTACTGAGAGATATTTGATTCTGGGGGCTGCTAAACTAAACCAAAGTATATACTTTAAATGTATCTTGACTTCAAAATTTGGGTCTAAGGATATGTTGCTTTGGAAAAGAGGTTATACTTTTGTTTCCACAGAGGATGAGAACCTGTGGATTCCTTCTAGACTAACGTGGTTTAATCAAACAAGACCCACTGAAGCAATGGCCCAAGTAGTCCAACATCCATGGCAGCTTCAGGACTGCTGGCTTAGATGGACCAGCCACACAGGATATCTCATGAAAGACATGATTAACAGTGCCCCCAATCAAGAAGAAATAGTCTAGAGAACAATGTCCATATTCCCTAAATTGTTTATAAATGTTTATTTTCATTTAAAGTGGGCTATAGAGATGGATACTTTGCATTGTTATGGATATTGGTTTATTGTTACAAATTTAAGATCAATTTTGTTGTATGTATATTTCTGCTCTTGATTAAGGCATTGTGTTTTTGCAGCTTATTTAAAAATGTAATGTATAATTAAGAAATATAGGTTAATAGATAGTCATCTATAATAGTCAAGCTTGTAGTCATGTTAGTTAGGTTTTCTAGATGTGCTGAAATATATTTCAGATGCATAATTATTCTTCAAACATTTTAAAGACTAACAGAATATGCATTTAATATATTTTAAAAATGTAGGTCTTTTCATGACAATGAGACACATCTGCTTTGGCAGCACCAATCTACTTCAAGAGAATGATGGGCATTGAAGAGGCTCCTCATGGAGCTTGTTAGCCTTTTAAGCAAGAAACTGCTCTTGCTGAACTGTTTGATTAGACTTGCAGGCCCCATAGCAAAATGACTGCTGAAGCTGCCTAAATAAGATAAGACCATCCTTTGGGGTTCCTGCTTCATGAAAGAGTCTGCCAGACATTCTACAGGACACAGAAGAAAGTGACTGACAAACTGCAAATATAGGCAAAACATTTTTTGGAATTTCCTGCTTCATGGAAAAGTCTGCTGGATACTATGGGCCTGTAGGCTGAAGATGGATGCCCCAAAG
>LOEQ01000774.1:76055-88873 GCA_001685075.1 Bramus lutescens | reverse complement strand
GATCTGCCTGCCTCTGCCTCCCAAGTGCTGGTATTAAAGGTGTGCGCCACCACCGCCCGGCTTTGTTTTGTTTTTTAATTTATCTAGTGAGTTTGACAAATATTCTTGAACTCACACTGGACCCGAAGATGTAGATGCCAAAAGATTTGTTTATATTGTGGAGAGAGAGGTATTTATCAGACAGAGATGAGGCTAATAATTTCACAGTTTCTGCATGGCAGGTACTATTCTGATGAGCTCTGTACCCACATTAGCTCCTCTGTCCTCTGAACAAAGTCAGTGATGAGGAAATGAAGTAGTATAACCTGCCCAAGCTTGGCTGCTAGTTTGAGGGAGAGCCTGGCTGTGCTCCGCAGTAACACAACTTCAGAAGTTTTGGAATAAATTGCAATTTAGAATAATTTAGATTCTATGGATGGGTTATTCAGTGCCAAACATCATACAAGTAACATTATTAAGACTGAATGGTTTATATTTAAGAAACACACACAAGAAATACATATTTATTATATTATATTGACATATATTTGTATATATTAATAATATATTAAATATATAGATATATATGTGTGCATACACATATATAAGTGTACAATAACAATGAATGAGAAAAAGAAGCTATGAATTTAAAGGAAAACTAGGAGGGTGTATGGAAGAGTTCAGAGGGAGGAAAGGGAAGGGAAAGAAACATTATAATTATAATCTCAAGAAAAAACAACAGGAAAATAAAGCAGATGCTGCTTCTAGATGCTGTGACATCTGTAGGTGATGCATGGAGCTTTAGCAGCCAGGCTGTGATCCTGGAAGGGACAAGACTATGGTCAACACCTACAGATCAAGTGTTATCAAGCAGAAATGGAGTCATCATGTAATGGCTTATTAGCTCCTCTAGATAAACCAATTTTAAAGCAATGCTAACTTTGAATGTCTTATCCAGTGTAATTGGGAGTGGAAATATGCCCTTATCTGTACCGTTTAGAATTAGGTCTGCCTGTAACCATCACCGGGTCTTGAGTTCCTCTCCGTCCTCTGCCTGTTCAATCCAGAGTGTTTATAGGGGAGCAGGCATGCTTTACAGCCTCCAGATGAACTGAAAGGTTAGTAGCTATCTAAAGCCCATGATGTATGTTGGAATCCCACATTTCTGTGTTTGCACATTCAGAGACCAGGGACATCCATCAAGCCTGCTAAATCCCCCTTTTAGAGAGTGAAATTCAAGTAATATTTAAGACTGTGTATGTTGGCTAAAGATTCCTTGCCATATTCTGTCTGGGAGTTGTCCACCTGTGACATGAGAATCCTACTCTATAATAAGGTGTCTTTTCTCCCCTTAAATAGCCACTTATTTGGGCCAGGGGTCTAATATTAGCCTTCCATGAAGCTGAATAAAGCCATTGGATTTTTTTCCCCACAAGCCTCGGGATCTGGATGTATCTCTACACTTCTCCTCAATGCTTTACAGAAATTTAAAATAGTATCCTCCCCCCTTCCCTTCAACTCCATACAAGCACAAGCCTGCTACTTTGGAACTGGCAGATTTGTGTTTAATTTTATTTTCCATGTTTAACTGAGGCTGTCTCCCTTCTTTTTCTCTTTGGGAGTGAGATAGAGAATGGCTATCATGTTTACAAATAGGACTCAGTGGCAGCGGTGGTGTCTTAACCCAGGTTGTCTGTGGACGTCAGGAATGTGAGATGCTAAAGGTGGGGCACATGGAGAAGGTGAATCTAAGGAAAGTAGTTCATAGCTTGCAGGCAGGACCTTAGCCTCCAGAGAGGAACATTCTGTTTGGAGAGTTACACAGCTTTGGTTTATGACAAAGAGGAGGGACAGTGGGGAATGGGGGCTGGGATGGGGCAATACCTTGTAGGGAATTTTGGTTTGTGGCCAATGAGGACACCAACAGATCTTTAGATATTTGATTTTGAATGTGGAATCTCTCTATTTTTCTGGGAATTGAAAAATTGGGTTGCTAAAGAAGACCAAAGAGACCATCTCCTTCATCCTCTTCCTATGTAGAGAAGGAGCTTGAGAGTCTGGAAGCGTGTCACTGAAGGTCTCAGTGAACTCACAGCTGAAGAGGCGATGTGGTGGGGGAGTCCAGTTTCCAGCTGTGTCAGCTTGTGGTCACACCTCTGCCTTAAACTGCGCTTACCAGAACATCCTTCTTAGGGGCTTGCTGTTCAGATTAAATGAGTGTGGTGGTGTATGCCTTTAATCATAGCATAATCCCAGCTCTCAAGAAGCAGAGGGATCTCTCTGGGTTCAAGGCCAGCCTGGTCTACAAAGCAAGTTCCAGGGCAGCCAGGGCTACATAGAGAGGCCCTGTCTCCAAAAAATAGAAAAAATGGATGAGAGACGATTTCTAAAGAGCTCATTACCAGGCAAATAGGACATGCTCAATATGATTAGCTTTATAAAGACTGGCAAGATTGCTCAGTGGGTAAAGGAATACCTTGGGACCCACATGATGGAAAGAGAGAATAAATTCCCACAAATTGTTCTCTGACTTCCACACGTACATGTTCATCATGGTACATACCTGCATGCATGCATGCATGTGCATCATAGTAACACCTGCATGTGTGCATGCATGTGCATAATGGTACACACCTGCACGTGTGCGTGTATGTTTACCATAGTACATACCCGCACGTGTGCACGCACACACAATAAAAATAATGATGTGCAATACTTCTTAATTAGCTTGAGGAGCCCAGTCTCTGGAGAACACCATGGAAAGCATGTGCATGATTTTCTCAAGTTCATTCCTTTTCTCTTCCCCCTCCCCATGCTTCATTTAGCATCAAAATAGCAGAGACTCCTCCATGAAGAAAGGCACCTTCAGCCTTCAACCTAGGACCTTTAGACCAAGGAAACAGTAATGTGCCTGTGCCATGTTCCTCATCTTCCTTTTTGCTGGAATTCGGTTTCCTCAGGGTCTTTGTCCTGCTGCAAACTTCTCTCTCTTAGCCCCTTTCTTCACGGGGAGACTGTCACCAGCCAGAGGTGGGCTCAAGTGAAGTTCACCTGCCATGCTCAGGGGATGGATTGTAACATCCATCTAATGGGCCTGGTGAAAAGGCGAGGTGGGGCAGCATTCCTTTCTGGTAGGGGAGACAGTGATCAGATTGAGAGGGAGGTGATGAGAGACGACTCTACAGGCTGAGCTGAAGACTCCTGTGTATCAGATAGCTCATGCCTGGCAGAGTACACAAGTCTGGGAGTATTTGCCGTTCTGTCCATCACTGCCTTGCCTAGGTCAGATAACAATGGCTAGAGTCATGTCTCAGAAGGCAATCCTTGTTACCTGACTCTCCTATTAAGCAGCACTTTGGGTTTTGCTGGAGGTAGGAGCAAAGAGATTGGGAGTAATTATCAGAGAGCAAGCCCTCATGGAAATGGAGTACCATGAAGAGCTGATAGGGGCACTGACCTCATGCCAAATGCAGGTTCATTAACTCTCCACTGCCCACTGTGAGTTGTGATTCTTGTGCTCATCTTACACATGGGTCAGATGCCTTAGTGTAGCCAGCACAGTCCTTAAACTGAGCCAGTTGGTCCTCAAAGCCTCCCTGAGCAAAGCAAAGAGTTGGGGTGTCTGTCTGCAGGAGTTTGATTCCTATAGTCCATACCCTGTTGCAAATCCCAGTAGCAATGAAAAAAGTGTTGCCCCTGCAGGGTGGGCAGCAAGGAGAACCAGGATCAGGCGGATGAAGTGCCCAGATCAGACTGAAAAGGAGGCTCGTGGCTTGAAGCGGAAGTGGGTTTGAACCAGAGACAAACCCAAGCCCTCATCATTATCCTGACTCAGTAGCTGTGTGGTGGAAATTAGGCACTGAGGGGTTAGCAGTGGGGAACACTTGCTTCCAACTGCCAAAGGAGCCTGTTGGTCTGTAGACCCTGAGCTTACATGAAGGACTCAGGTTCTTCTGTCCTGTGTGCAGGACCTCTAAGCTTGAAGGGAAACAGTCCCTCCCCTATTATCTGTGTTTCCATTCTTACTATANTATATATATATATATAGAGAGAGAGAGAGAGAGAGAGAGAGAGAGAGAGAGAAAATTGCCTCCCACACACACACCATAGGAGTGTCCATGGGCTGGTACAACAAGAACAAGCAGGATGAAGTTAAATCGAAGAGATGACAATCCTGTCTTTCTTAGCAGCATAAACAGAGTGGGAAGACCAGTGGTTTGGCCAGAGATTGGAAGCTTCCCTTGAACTGACTTAGTTAACAATTAATTATATTCTTCAAAGGGCAGAACTCTAAAGCAGAATAATTTCTCTTCTTATTCTTTTTCTATTACTATTTCTTTTTCCTCATTTTTTTAAAAAAATATTACTTTTTCTTATTTATTTACTTATTTATTCATGTGTGTGTGTTTATTCACCTAAAATTTCATTATCTGCCATTCAGTGTCATTCAGAAATTCTGGTCCCTTTCCATCCAGTTTATTAGCCCTCTCTAAACTGGTCCTGTGGATTCCAGGCGGAGAACATCAAAAAAGCAGCCCACAGAGAAGCAGAGGACGTTCGTCAGTGTCTTCCTTCCAGTGCCAATCAGCCGTGAACTTCCTCCAGTTCCAGTCTGAGGTGGATGTAGGAAGGATGGAGGACAGAGAGTGGGCTGGTGAGCTCTGGGCTGATGGTGAACATAGAGAAAATTAGAATATGAAAGGCATGTGCAATGTGTTCATGGACTGATTTTTGGCTTTGCTCACTTGTTATGGTGGGGATGCTTCTGAGATTTACACCATGAAGTCTTCCTCTAACGCTTTTCTCCTCAGCCCTCTGGGTGAGCATGATCCAGTTACAAGTGAGTAGTATTCACTAGATGTATAAGCTTAGATAATTCTCCCAGGTTCCTTTCAATGGACACTTGGTGTTTGGTGAGTTTATCACAGACAGTGACTCATCTTTTCCAACACTATTCTGTTTCCACAGATAGCATTGCTTCTAGCTTTGTCAATCACAGGAACTTTGACATATGGGTATAAAGCAAGAAGTATATGAATGGGTGCAAAATGAAGAAACAATCTCCCTTCAGACATCAGCCCTATGCACACCTCCAAACTCATCAGAAGATACACATGAACTAAATGCACTTTATTTCCATTACATCTCGATTAAAAAAAAACAGAATATGTTAATAACACTGGCATATTTAAGAAATAAACATTGATTCAGATAATGATTGAGTTAAAATCATTAACAAAGATCCACCTTCTCTCCAATGGACTCAAATGTGACCAATAGTGAATACACAGCTATCTTGCTGTCTAGGAAGTATGCTCAAGACTTCAATTTATGACTTCTTTCAGTCTTCATTTAAACATTATAAGTCACCACAGAGATCTTTGCTTCACTTGTTTCTTTGTGATTAAGGCTCCATACCTCTCACCTGGATGCTGCCGCCTGACTGCACTTTTAGAAAAGGCACTCCAAACATCTTTCCAGCCAGGCGGATTATGGACCAAAAATCCAGGCTGAATAACAAAGAAGGAGACTTCAGATTCTGACTTAATATCCTTTCTCATAAACATGTAGAACATGATAGAATTTTAATATCAGCCCATTCTGCTCAAGGAGATGGATGAATAAATGTATAAATTGGGTTTTGACATTTGCTTAATGAAAACCAGGTCATTAAAATTAGAAAAGTTTGCCGCATAATTGTTTCATGTTGTTGCCTCTGGCCCCTTTCTCAGAAAGATGAGTGTTCTCTTTAACATGCGACCGTGACATATGACACAGTGGGTCTATTCTGGATAGAAACACTTGGAACATGTATACAGTAGTTAAGTCAGTTGGTCAACTGATTCGAAAGCCAGGGCTGAGAATAGGTCTTGAAAACCTTACATTCTATTTCAAGGTTATGACCCACTAAAATTATTTTAAAATTCTAAAGCCAGAATTGTGCCCCAGGCTGCTATTTTGAGGAAATTCATTGGAATTCACTTACTGTACATGATGCTGCATTTTCATTCTCTAAATATTCCTCTTGTTCTCTTTCTCCTCCCCCCCTTTGTCATTTTCCTGCTCCTGCACTTTGAGAGCCAAAGGGCTTTTCCCTTTACCATAAAGCAATAGAGCAGTGCTGGTGCTGAATAAATTTTCACATTGATGTAGAACACCCTAATCTAGAGTGGTTCTCACACAGCAAGAAAATTCATGCCAGTCCCTATTTTTAGTGGGAGTATCTCCTTCCTGACCCTGGGAATTTTACTGTATAGAAAAACACACCCAAATTAACCCAGAGGCTTCATTTTGAAATTTTCTGACAGCCTGACCTGCAACCTGGAGGTCAAGACTTCGGCTAATGAGATAGGGTTCAGAGTAAATAAAGACAATAGTAGCCTGAGCTCTTGTGTTTGCGATCAGCTCCTCAGCAAACAGAGAACCGGTCTCTCTCATCATTCCCAACAGGGTAAGCTTTTCTTTGGCTTGAACCTTTTCTGCAATGTCTGTATTGGCGAGCGTGAACTGTTGGTGTGAAGGATCAGGAGATGTGACTTGTGGTGGAGGATCAGGAAGTAAAGACACGGTGGGAAACATGGCGTGAGGAGCCGGCTGGGAGTGAGGAGCTCTGCAAAGGAAGGCATGGATATGATAAAGCCTGCTACTGAGCATGGGTGACCGTGAAGCTAAGAACGTTTGCATTCCAGGTATCTCTGCTCTGGGACATGTTGGGGAGAAGGATGACATCTTGAAAGATTTTAGAATCATTTAACCTAATGGTTTCCAGTGGATTCCAACAGCTTGAGCTTGTGTTTCATCCAATTCAGATTTCAGATATATTAAGCAGACATATTCAAAGTTTCTTTGGGCAAAAAAAATCCAGAATTGTGACTAACGATCCATCATCTCTGTTTCCCTGTATCAAAAGGCCTCTGAGATCTTCCTCAAATCGTTGGCCTCGTTAGTTGCGGCAGAATTCAAGAAACACATACATCTCAGGAGGCCCAGCAGTGGTAACCTCTGCAGGGCCCCTGGCTTAGCTCATCTCCTTTAACCCTACTGCCACCCCCACAGCCTACCAGAGACTTTCCTTGCATCCCTAGACACAGTGCATGCCGAGAACTGGAGTAAGAATGACTCCCTGAGGTCTGGGCATCGCTGTAGATTGTTTGCTCTTTGGGGTTAGCAAACATAGCCGTTTCATCTTCAAGATCTCAGTGACTGACACAACAACAACCAGTTCTAATAAATGCTTGTCCTGGAGAAAGTGATGGCAGCCAGAAGATGACACCTGGGTTACTAGTACTGAAGGAATAAAAAAGGCCCTGTTGAAGTGAATACCTTTAGAAGCAGACCTTAGTTTTACTAAGCACTTAGTAGGTACAGATGTTCTGTTTAGTAGATGAACATGTCTGAGGGTTAAGGAATAGAGAAAGGCCACACAGCTAGTAAGCAAGGAACTGCACTTGATTCCAAGCTTCTCTCAGCTTTTACCATTCTGACAGAACGTCCTGATTCTTGATTGAGCCCAGTGCTGTCAGAAGCTCACTAGAGACGCGAGCTGGTGAAGGAGGGAGCAAAGGGTACACAGAGAAAATGTAAGAATCTGAGTGTTACTCGGTAATTTCTCCTAAGAGATGCAATTCTACCACTACCACCACCCTAAACTCCATCTGTCTTGCCTTGACTGTGTCAACTCACATCCTGACCCAGATTTTTTAATTCTAGCAGTTGATGGGTGGGTACTGTCTGGATTCCAGAAGGGTTTGTGCTACAGGAACCCAGGGCTGTCCCCTTCCCAGTAATGATAGCCACACGAGCAGCAAGGAGACCAGAAAGAGACAGGGAAATGCGGTCATGGATGCATGCGTTAATGTGTATGTAGGTGATAAGTCACTTAGTATTTTTGCTTCCTTAAAATACTTCCTGAGCTGGGAAGATGGCTCAATCAGTGAAGCGCTTGCCTAATAATCCTCAGGACTTGAGTTTGATCCCAGAACACACACACACACACACACACACACACACACATGTCAGTGGTACACACTTAAACAGTCAATAGTACTAGGAAGGCAAAGACAGCTAGATTCCATAGCACAGGTAAACTATTTAAGCTTACTTGGTGAGTCCCAGCCCAATGAGAGAGACCCTGACTCAAAAATGACCACTGTCACCACAACAAAAATCAGAGAAGGCACCTGGGGAGGACCAAGGTTGTCTTCTGGTTTCCATGTGCACTTGCACACATGGGCACACCTATCCAACACACACCAATTTCTTCCTGTGGGCTTCCCATACTTTCTTTCTCTAAAGTCTTCCTCTTTGTCTGGGATGTTTTGGCATTACCAAAAGTCCATTACAAACGACGCTTTCAAAAAGACATCCTTCAGCATCCTAACGTCATGGTCAGGAATAGCCTCCCCCTTCACTATGCACTAGTGCTGGTCCCCTTGTCCCCGTTACCATTGGGACTTCCTCCTTCTGTCAGACCCGATGGTAGGGATGTGAGACTGTTGAGCTTCCTTTCTCCACTTATTGATAGATAAGTGGAGGTTTGGTCTCTTTGAAAGCTAAATTGCAAATGAAGAGAATGGGTGGGAAAAGAGGTTTATCTTCCTGTTCTTTGGCAAAGCTGTGATCAGACAGATCATTGAGAATAACTTCCAAGTGACGTCAGAATGGAATCAGAACACATGCTGGAATTAAAAGAAAAAAATTCATCTCTTGAGTAGGAAAAGACTCGGACACTTGTGTCTTGCGAAGCTGTTTCTTGAATAAATCATAGTCCATTTTGCAGGCTAAGCTTTGCAAACTTAATCAGGTATTTTTTTCCCAGCATTATCCTTTGATTCCCACAACACTTCTGAGTAGGTGTGGAAACCGCAGAGGTCCATTTTAGACACATTTTATACTCCTCTGTAACAGACGTTAGGTGACTTGCCCATTGTCATTAGCCCTTTTCTGTAACAACCATGCACTAAAAACAGGTCCTCTGAATTGTGAGCACTACATTAAAAAAATGCAGATCGATAAAGAGGTCAGAAAATGTCTGCTACAAGCATGTGCTAGCAAAGTGTCTCTCCTCCTTGTTTCCTGCCTAGATCCTGGACCCATCTTTCCCTGTTCACTATACTGGAAAATAAAGTGCAAAGAACTGATCTGGAGACGGGAAAGGAGGAACAAGGCTCTTCGTCTCCAGGGACTGCTTCCGAGATAAGCCTGGAGCTACTGTGAAACCCAAATAGGAACAGGGCCTTGTTCCACCAAGAGCGTGGAGCAGCCTCCTGTCTACACATCTGCCTGCTTCTGCTGTTCCTTGCCCACTCTGCCTTTGTGCTTTCTTCATCATTTGTGCCGAGAGAATGGGTACGGTCTAGGCTCCGTCTCCTGGTGAATCTTCTTCTCTTTGGCCCATAAAAAAGAATCTCTCAATAGTCTTGTCAGTAGGAAAACATGAGGCAATCCTGGCCCCTTGCCCTTCCCAGGCCTGCACATGGGGGTCTGGACTGTCCCCTTCAACGACCTCACTCACCTGGCTACCCTGGCTCACCTAACATTCTAGAAATCTCTGCTCCTCGAAAGCAGGTGCTCAGGCAGATTAGAAACGCTTTCTATGAAGAAGAGGGACACCCTGTCCCCACACTGTTTTGTCACCAAGATAGTTTTGTTCGCTCATCATCAAGATGGCATTTCCCCCTTTCCAGCACAGGCTGTTAGACCAAGAAAGAAAGTAAGTGGTATTTTCCCTCCAAGTAGTTAAAAAAAGTTTGTTTTTAAAGTCTAACCCATAGGAATTATTACCCATTCTAGTGAAATGTCATTTGTTACATTGTTAGTGTCTGGCAGGATAAATAAACTGGAGAGGGGATTCTGGAAAGTTCTGTCACCACCTTCTTCATGTATTTAACAATTTGAGGAGACCTGAAAGGCGTCTTGACCACAGACCTTATTTTTCTATTGTATGGGCAGGACAGAGAGCTCTTTCATGGCTCCGATACTGGGTCACACACACAGCCACTGGTTTTGAATACTGTTATTAAAAACCATGAGTAGTCCCCGGCCTATTTAAAAACCTTTCTATGTCCTCACTCACCTACAGCTATCCTAGAACTTACACTGTAACCCAAACAACTTTGAAATCTTAATCCTTTTGCCTTAGCCTCCTAAGGACATGGGACTATAGACCTGTGTCACCGGCCCAGGCTAAGTTTTAAACTTTGTGCTCTAAATTGATGTCCTTTTATAATTCAGTTTTTCCTATTGCCATCCAAAGTCATGTGACTTCAGTATGTGTACCTGAATCCTTGAAAGATCCCTGAAATTCTGATGTTGAATCCTAGAGCCCAGTGTTGTGTGTGGACTTTTGGGAGAAAAAGTGCCTCAGCGAAGGGGATCTTCACCTTCCTGTTTTCTGTTTGGGAGGACATAAGAAGAAGCCTTGGTCTTAGACTCCTCAACTGTTTGAACTTGAATTTCTGTTGTTTACAAGTCACACAGTCTACAGGATTCTGCTCAAGCAGTTCAGTGTTTCCAACAGTCTCTGATAAATGTCCTTGGCATGATGCCCATCACTGTGGGTCACAAGGCATCCACAACTGTTGGATAGCATGACACATGGGCACACACAGAGGGGAGATCACTTCAAAGACATTCTAGAAATCCATAATTGCTTTGTCTGGGTGCCTGCTATTCGTTTGACAGATTAGATTTGTGTTTAACGTTAGCGGCTGAGAACAGCTCTAACATCCACCTAGGCGTTTCCAGAGTTGGTGTTTTGTTACTCCCATGAAAATTTTCTCAGCAATATTTAGATTTGCTGTGGTCACTTGATAACCAAGTTGTTACACTCAGTTTAGTTTAGTCATAACAAAATAAACTCGTAAAGCTAATTTGATTTTCATACTTATTTCTAAGGAAAAAGAGGGGGCTCTCTAATTGAAAATTTTCTTCTCCAGAACTTGCACTTTCCCATAAAAATGATGTTTTCACAATGTGATCTTTGATTATGCCAGGTTTCTTAGAAGGCATTTACACCATATTACAGCAGTAGACTGTAGTTAAATGTTTTATAATTATCTGGGTTCACAGTATTTTCTCCTGCTCCCTTATCTCTGGGAGCTGTGGGAAACGGTGTTCTCTGGAAGATAAGGAATGGGCAAGATGTCCTTGTTAAGGCTGGGGGTTGTACTGTTGGGGTCCAGAAGGCATCCGTGGGTGGCACACATCCCCCACTTAGTCAAATGCACAAAGAAAATTAATAATGATATGTGAGAATCTGAAGTATTGGGTGAAACTCCAAGGACACAGCATGGAAGAAGCTTCTCCTTTCTGGGGGCTTCCTTGCATGGAAAAGAGAAGGCTTTGTTGGAGAAATAGTGACAACAGATCACAAACTCCAAACAATGACCCTGGGTAGTAAGTCATTGGAGGTATAGCTCAGTCTGGGACTAGGTAATGCTATCTCTCCTCCAAAAAACAAGGAGCGTTCCCTCTCTTGAGGGACATTAAACCCAACATGTACCATGCAGTGGCTCAGACTAAGATACTATTTGTTCTGGGGTCTGGGTCACATCTGCTGTTTGATTCCTCCCTTGCATCTCTCCTCTTCAGCCCAGTGCTTAGCAAATCACTTTTGTATTAGGTTTCTGCCAGGCAGTAGGATGCTGTACATCTTATAAGTGTCATTGTATTCTCCTAAGTTAACCGCTATATGTAAGTTTCACACTGCTAAGATCCCCATTTAAAGAAGAGGACACTGAAGTTTGGGGAAATTGATCATTTGGAGAGTCTTTATGGGGATAGAGATAGAGTGAGCCAGGTCATTATTTTCATGTTCTCCAGTCTTTGTGGGAAAATATGAACTTAGGGTTTTTATTGGTATGAGGAGACACCATGACCATGGCAACTCTTACAAGGAGTTTCAGAGGTTCAGTCCATTACCATCCGGTGGGTAGCATGGTGGTGTGCAGGCAGATGTGCTGGCTACCCACAGAAAGTAGACTGAGACATGGGGTGGGATCCTGAGCATTGGAAGCCTCGGAGCCCAACCCCACAATGAGACACTTCCTCCAACAAGGCCATACCCATTCCAATGAAGCCACACCTCCTAAGAGTGCCGCTCCCTATGAGATGGGGGCCAATTGCATTCACACTGCACATAACGCTTGCCTCAGAAAACATGGCAAGCCTACAGCTAAAAATCATCAAATATAGAGCTCTTTTTCCTGGATCTTTCATGTCTTGTTAGAGTATGTTTATTTTTATTCTATCTTATTTCTGCTGTTTAATTCCATTCTAAGTTTTAAAAAACAACATTAAAGACTATTGGTATTGATTTCATCATTTTGCTTAATATGCTTGGCCATCCATATCTGCTGATTCTGCATCTCTGGATTCAGCCAACTATAAATTGAAATATTCTTGAAGAAAAAAGTGTTTGTCCTATGTATGTCCAGATTTTCTTCATCGTAATCCCCTAAATAACAGTCTAATAATTACTCAAGTGTATTTACATTGTATTATGTTACAATGATCCCAGCATGTATTTAAAGTGCATAGGAGGACCATACAACCTCCATGCAGATACTAGATGATTCTATGTAAGGGAATTGAGCATCCACTGTGGTATCCATGAAGATGTCCTGGAAGCGGTTCTCTGTATCAAAAGAAAACTGTACTATACAGTGGTACTATGCAATGACAGAAATAGTGAGAGTATTTCACTCTTAACAGGAGCCATGAAGATGTCACAACTTATACTTCCTAAGATGTACACATGCATGTATATAATTATTAGCAAAACATTGTAGTAATTAGGGGAGCGGGCCCTGCTTTTTGTCCTGCCCTGCTCCCGCACG
>LOEQ01000774.1:0-22845 GCA_001685075.1 Bramus lutescens | reverse complement strand
TGTCCTATCAAAAGGCCAAGGCAGTTTCTTTATTAACCAATGAAAGTAACAGATAGATAGAAGACCCTCCTGCATCAGTTGCTAACCAGGTAGTACAGGTATCTGTGCCCTGAGCTGCTGTGCTGGCTGCAATTCCGGCTCTTTACTCTGCTTCTTCACATCGCTATTCCAGAGATGCTGCTAGGCCTATGAACAAATCCTGCTCAATCTCCTCTAAGCACGGAAGGAGCCCAGATGCTCTATTCAAAACAAGGACAACCCTGGGGTTTGGTGCCAGGTGCTCAGGTGACCCTCCAAGAGTTCAAGCAATCTGCAAAGTGATGGTGACCTTGAGATTACAAAAACATGGATCCATCTCCCATCCCTATGCACTGAACAACAACAACAAAATACCTTCTGTGCTTCAGGTCACTGCTCAAATGCCAACGTGTGACCCTATTCATGTCAAAATAACTGCATCGCTTCGTTCACAGGACACACCTGTTTATTTGGGTCTGGGCAAGTTCCAGCTTGGGCAGCACCACGGTCTTTGTTTCCAGTACTCCTTCCTCATGATTTAACTGAGGGGGTGAGTTTGTGAGTCCCTGTGGCCCCTTCCTTCAAGTAAGTTCCTTCTCAGCAGCCTCATTTCCCTGGTCTGTGGTTTATCTTTAGCTAGGAGCAGTCTAGACCCTGGGCATAGGCTGGGGCAATGCTAATGTCTTTATTCCTTCCCACATCCATGGCTACATGGATTGAAGGAAAGACAGACCAACCAAAGCCACTTGTCTAGAACTCCTACACTCAGAAGCAATCTTTGTATCTCAGAGAGTGAACAATGGATTGGTGAGAAGCCCCTCCATTGTAGAATCAGTGCTGAAAACCCTTCAACCAGTCAAAATATCTTGATGGTCAGGACAGTGTATAGAACATAATGATCACTGTAGTTGGCCTGGCCTGCTACAGCCACATCAACACTAATATTAACACTAACATCAACACTAATATTAATTTCTCACGGTTCTGGAGGACAGAAATAAAAAAAATTCAAGTTGTCAGTAGGTAGTGTTTGGGAACAATTCACTTCTTGCTTCGCAAGTGTCTTTGTTTAGGTCATTCTGTGTGGCAAATGTCTTCAAATGATGTTTCCTTCTTTTAAGAGTGTGAATCCTACCATCAGAACCATGTCTTCATGACATAAGGCCCCAAGTACCATGGCAGGAGGAATGAACTCAGTACATGAATTGGGAAAACAATGTAACAAATAACAAACATTCATTCCATCGGGGTTCTGGGACTGTATGGGAGGGTGAGCCTTTATTCAACTGCAAGATAATTTATAAAGGATCTCTTCTGCAATGTCTGTCAGGTTCTGTCTTCTGATTCATCTTTTTCCTACCCAAGCAGTATAAACTGAACTGGCTGAAAACACTTTGTGATAGGAGAATGCCTTGGATTACTAACAATTGTCATGTGCTTCCTCAGGAATCCCTAAGTGATGCCAGCTTGACCACTGCCATTCCCATGATGACCAATACTAGCTAGAATCACTAAGAAGCAATGACACCTGACATTATCAATAGTCCACAATATTCCCGAAGCACTGAGTAATTAACTGAATTGCATTTGATAGCTTGGGATACTAACACATTTATAAAGGAGAACATATCACCTCAAGTGTCCCGTGACTTGTTTCAGGCCACAAACAAAAGGAAACATGAGAGATTTATTCAGAAGGTAAAAAAATGCTTTGCCCGAAAGATCTATCCACGTTAGGAGCAAGGTTTCCAGGTTGAAAAGACACTGGAGATGGAACTGAACATAGAGGCCCTTGATGATTGCTTTGGCGTGTTCCTATAAACGCACACCTTCTAACTCACTGGAATATGCATGGAGAACAAATAATGGAAGTGAGTGGGCCTTGGTGGATGCTCTCTGGGCTCTGCCTTTCACTTTGCAAAATAATTTCCTCTCTTAGGAAAATGGATTACATTGTCAACAGGCTCAACCTCCCTGGAAAGGAGTTCTAATGCCCATCACTGTTCCAGCAGACCCCCGAGGGTCTCAGTTGTCTGTCTGCACCTGCGCTCCTCCCCCAGTGGGCCTGTCCTCAAAACCCTGACAGCTCCGTGGCTGCCATCCCTGGGAAATCCAATTTTATCCATCCTGCTGCATTTCCAGGTATATTTCAGCATCTTGTATAGTTTAGCTTCTTCATCTGTCTCCACATTTCTGTGCAGACATTGAATTGTATTTAAAGTAAAAATAGAAGGGCAGGAGGGAAGAGTAGAACTTCTCTAAGCAATCTCTTTGGTTCCCCCTGCCTCTGGGCCCTGCTGCCACAGTTCAGTCCTTTCTCCTCCTCCCGGGCAAGCTTATCTGCTGCACTCTGAACTCAATCAATCTTCCTACAAGGCTAATGCTCTCAGGACAGTGTTAGCACTTAGCTCTCCTGGAGAGAAAACAGATTCTGTATGGTTCAGAGAAAGGCCTCTGGGGCCCCATGCTGGCAATCAGATAGTCCCTAGTAAGATGGGTTCCAGGTGGAGAGAGCGGTGGGGGGGAAGTGAGTTCTGCGAACTCAAGACTCTAGTGTTAGAGAAAGGCAAAACAAATGACATCAAAAGCAAAATACTTACATACAGAAAACAAATCCAACCCAAGCCACCACCAGACAAATACCATTCTGAGAAAGCCAGGTTCATATTCGGGGTTCCAGTCAACTGCACAGATGGTAACTGCTCATCCTTTCAGTTCTTCTCATTGAGGAGCGAAGAGTACTCAGTACCTGGCACATGCTGGGCGATCACTTTACCAAGGTGTGGACAGAAGTTTCTGTCCCATCTGGTCCCACAGCTATTCAGTCCCAAAGAAACACACAGAGGCTTATGTTAATATAAACTCTTTGACCTATTAGCTCATGCTTATTATTATCTAGCTCTTAAAACTTAAATTAGCCCATAATTCTTATCTATGTTTAGCCACGTGGCTTGGTACCTTACTGGGGAGGCAGTTTCATCTTGCTTCCTCTGCATTTGGCTGGTGACTGCAGACTGTGTCTTTCCTCCTCCCAGAATTCTCCTAGTCTGGTTGCCCCACCTATATACTTCCTGCCCCACTTATACTGGCCAATCAGCATTTTGTTAAACCAATACAAGTGACAAATCTTTACAGGGTACAAGAGCATTCTCCCACACCAAGGAGCTACACTCTTAGTCTCGTTCTTTTGAGTAAATATTTGGCATTGTCTGACAGGTCTACACGGTACTGGGAAATATTTGACTTTAGAGGGATGAGTATTGTAGAATATATGCTTTATCATTAAGGTACCTAAGGCATTTCACTTCAGTTGCTGTTGCATTCTCTGCCATCCGTCAGAGCTGCTCTCACACAGACAACAGGATGGCCAACTGGGCCTTCCTGAGATCTTACCTTCGGACCTTTTCTGGCTTCCTGTTGTCTCTAGATAAAGGAATTGCTCTGAACAGGACACAAAATTGATGTCTGCTTTCTCTGGTAATCTCACTGCTTGCCCTTCACATTATTCCTGACCCCTACTTTGTTCCTTTGTTCTTGCATGGAGACTGACTGAGTGATGGTTAACATTGACTGTGACCTTAACAAGCCTCCACTCACATTTGCAAGAAGTGACCTTGATGAAATTAATGGAGATGGGACGAACCACCCTTAAAGTGGGTGGGACCATACCTTGGACTGGGATCCCTGGCTGCATAAGAAGGTGAAATCAAGATATCGACATTCACCCATGTCTTCTTCCCAACACAATGGGACCAACCCCCTCAGGTGCCTACCACCATAACTTCTCTGCCAAGGGGAACTGTCTGTACACTGAAACTGTGTGCCACAACAAAGCTTCACATTCGTCTGGGTCTTCTGTTCCAGCAAGAAAGCAAGTAACTAAGACAAGTAACTAACTGGATAACTGCGTATTGTTTGTAGACTGCCATCCCTGCTTGTTTCTACCTACTAGTAACCCTAAGAGACAGGGTGATTTGAACTGCTTCTAGGGCAGACACTTGCATTGTCATCTAGCTTTCTTCTGGATCCTCAGCATCACAATGCCAGTTTATTGGATTTGAACCACCTCCAGCTTGCAAGCTTCTTGGTACAGCTTTGTGATGAGAGCTATAATGATGGTGAAAAAAAATTAAGTCTCTGACATAGATTGGGTGGATTTTCTTAAAGCCTCCCACATCTGTGTCTCACTCACAAATGTCCAGAGCCCTTTTATGACATCTATACTTTCCTCAATCTCTGCACCTGCTCTATTGTCTAAGGTTTCTTGACTTCACTCTCACTGGCCACAGCAGGCTTTTCTCCCCTAACAATGGCATAAGGTGACCATGAAGAGTCACTTCCCCTGAGACAGACACATTGACAACTTAGAGACTTCTACCACCCTGGCTGACTCAGAATTGGAAAATGTCACACCCGAAAAGAGAAATAGAATTCAGGTCCAACTGCAACCACTGTGACCACTTGTACGGATTTCAGGCAACTGTTCATAGTTTGGTCAATCATGCCCTAATGATTTTGTAAATGAATTCTAACTATGATTACACAGACAACCTCTCAAAAATTTGCATCAAAAGCTTGCCTTTGTCTGTGTACAGTCTCAATGTTGCCTTGTCTCACTCGACAGCATCCAGCCTTCTCATACATAGAGGAAGGCTTCTCTGAGAAAGGATGCTTGTTGACTCTTAAGACCTTCTTCTATCTTCTGTCCCTTCCTTGTGTGTTTGTGCACGTGTGTGTGTGTGTGTGTGTGTGTGTGTATGAGAGAGAGAGAGAGAGAGAGAGAGAGAGAGAGAGAGAAAGAGAGAGGAAGTGACTTCTTAAATAATTGATAGGAACTTGGTTACCACATCACTGCCCATGTTTCTAAAGTAATTTTACTTCAACAGTAAGGCACTGTCTTGTGTTTTCATGGCTGCTCATGAATGTTTTTTCCTGAGAAATATTTGAATGTGAAAGATAATGAAGGAAATCTTTGCTCTACTTTTCCTTGCTTTTCTGCCAATGCCTGGAGTAGGAAATCAAGATGGGAAGAATTTCATACTGGGAGCCAATAAATAGAAAAAAAATGGATAGTCCTGGAATCCCAGGGCTGTCCTCCCACTTAATCCCCAACAGTTTGGTATCCAAATAGCAATGCTGATGCTTAAATATGATTGTTTATTAATACTGTGTTTTTATTCTGTTGGAAGGAAGGCAGATGGTAGGTTCCTTCATAAACACATGGCAATGAGAGAAACATCATGCTGACTTCACTCTTGGGGTTGCTGCTGCAGCAGTGCTCCCTCCAAGCCTGAAGAAATTTTCCATAAAGGTCACTTGGGTCTCATTTGTGCTCATAAAGAAATGGCTTCTTGGTGCATTCATTGGTTCTCATGCTCAGAAGCATGTCTTTTTCTGTTCCTGGCTTTCATGGCAAAGTCATGCCCAACAGTATCTCAAGGGAAGCACTTTCATTAAAGATGCTCCCAATGAGGATGCTAAAACCTCAGCCACTGTGGTCCTCCCTCCTTCATGCTGCTGGAGAGGTTATGTTGAAATGGAAAGTTTGTCCTTGTGTTAATTCTGGGCTGAATTTTAACATCTGGTTTCAGAATCGTTTCTTATGACCAAGATTTCATAGAGGAAGATACTCCAACCCAAACAGCATCTCTCATCTGCTGACACCTTCTCCTTCTTCCTGCATCTGGACAGGCTCCATCATATAGATTCTCCAAGACTTAGACTCTGATGTATTATAGAGTTTTACTAAAAAGAAAATTTCTCTTTCTTCAACCATTAAAAGAGGCACTCAGACAACCTATGATGTGTTATTATCCCCAAATGTCTTCTAGGGTTTATTTAACCTATTTTGCCTACATATTTGATTTCTGCTAAACTGTGGGTTTGGAAATGCTTTGATGCCTTGATGTCAGCTGCTGTGGTAATGTTATTAAGAGTTGATGAGCTCATGAGGCCACAAATTTCATCCCTCCGCTCAGAGCTAGTCAGGCCGTTAGGAAGTATGGGGTCTCCTTAAAGGAAATAGGTGAGTAGAGATCATTTCTGTAAGGTATCTCTTTTCCAGAACCTTCCCTCCCCAAACCCTTTGGATCCCTCTCCCTATTTTGTTCCACCATCTGCAATCTACCACATGTTCTGCCATACTACAGCTTAGAAGCGAAGGAGTTGAGTAGGTAGTGACTAAAATTTCTGAGACTGTGACCTTATGTAATTCTTTCCTTCTTCAAACTGTTTCTCTCTGGTATTTTGTTACAGCAATGGCGACACTGCCTAGTGACTATATTAGAGTGTGCACTCATTACATTTCTCATCGCTGTGACCAAACACTTGATGAGGAGTGATTTAAGGAAGGATGAGTTTATTGTAGCTCACAGTTTGATGACCAGTCCAACATGGCCCAGACAGAAAGGCAGCAGGAGCTTGAGGCAGCTGGGCAGACTGTGCCAGCTGACAAAAGCAGGAAGCAATAAATGCCATTGTTCACCTTACTTTCTCTTTATTTGGTTCTAGACCCCATCCTGTAAAATGGTGCTGCCTACATTTAGAGTGGATTTTCCCACCTCAGTAAACCCTATCTCCCCCATAGGGATCTGTCTCTAGTTCTGTCAAGTTGTCAATCAATATTAACCATCACAGGTAGGATTAGGCTTTTATCAAACTCAAAATTGTAGTGCCCATGTGCCCATATCAGCAAAGGAGAGAAGATTTGGAAGAGCTAGAAACCAAAAAGAAAGAAAAGAAAAGAAATTGAATGTCACATTGATAATTCAGGAAGAGAACTTTTAAATGTCTTATTGAGATGTGGACAAAGTTGAAACAGATTCAATTTTGATGAACATATTTACACTTAGTTTTATTTACACATTATACGTTACCTCATACTCAAGATTTCAGATACCTTACAATGTAAATATAAGGGTCAAATAAATACAAAGGCAAATAGATTGAGAAGCAAAAAGAAAAAAATATCTAGACTATAATAAGTAAAAAAATCTGAGCTACATAATCTTTAATAACAATATGAATTTAGCAAATTATTTCAAAATTGTTTCAGAAATGTTTGTACAAATGAAGCAAAACTGACCTAATTCTAAACAAACAACAAAAAAGGTGAGAATATCCATTGCTTCAGATACACGCATTTGTACAAAACCCAGCTTTTGAACTGAGCTTTTGTTAAACAGTACACAGTTCAAGGTCACGTTCCTGGATGAATCACTAATAGCTGGTGCTAGTAGTTTATCAGAGCAAATAAGTAAGCTCCAAATTTCCATAGCAACATTGACTGGATCCTCCCAGGATTTTATCTGAAACCTGCAAGTCAGAAGTCTCTACAGTAGCTATTTTAGAGCATAGTCCGGCACATAAAAGGGCTGAATTGATTTCTCAAAATGTTCCATTATGAAGTTTTGTGCAAAGATTATGAGCATTGAAGAATATTTCAACTGGTTGCTCATTGTGTCTGTTACACACACACACACACACACACACACACACACACACTGAAAGTTTAATGATGTTCCTATGATGTGACTGACTTGCTTCCCTAACTCTTAGAAATAACTCTATTAGGTTGAATTAGCTGCAAAGTATGCTTCCCTGAATCCCAGAATTAACTATTTTTATCTACACTTTGTTGAAAGCTGATAAAACCAAGGTCATGGGAAATTCAGACACTCACAAACATTTCCATTTTGAACTTGTCTCTGCATTAATTGGGACTTATAACCGCTTTAAAGTCATCTCTAGATGGTGAAAGTGGAATAATATTACCAGAGCATATTAGAAAATCATAAGTTACTTTTTATTCTTTGTTGTATCTGTATGCACATCTTATTTATTTCAAGATGATAATCTTGATAAAATTGCAAACTAAAGATCAGAACCCTAAAAATAATCTAGGTTAAAACCTTTAAAACTATTGTACAATGTCAGATGGTTCCACTCAGTAGTGATTTTTGCAATAGGATAATGATGCAAGGATGAAGATTCAAAATGAAAAGCACCATATGAGGGTTTGTATTGCATAATTCAATTTATATATTTTATATATTGCAGGTCAATTGCAGATTAAAATTTCCTGAAGAGCTGTAAGTAGTCAAATTCTTCTGGGTAAATGTCCCTGCATAATATTATAAGTTCAATAATGAGTTGTGATATATTAAAAACTGAAGCTTAAATTTGTTCTATAATTTATGTTAGCTCTTGAGTTCTTTCTTAGAGAAAAAGTGACTAAATATTGACTGTCTATAAATGGAGACTATATATGTATGCTTATATATAATTTTAATAAAAGAGTTTGGCGAAATAATGGGCAAGTTCAAATTTGAGGGTTTTTTCTTTTTTATACATTTTTTGTAGTCTTGTTCAATTATTTTAATGAATGTGGACAATGACTAGAATTGACCAACCACAACATGCTTCAGAATCTTGTTTACCTTTTGGGACGGGATAAAATATATCCATCAGGTCATTGTTCCTTTTGCCTAAACAACACAAATCACCATAAAAGTCACGATTTTAAATGAATAGATGTAGGGCCCATGGGTCTACCCCTGCTCCTGGGGTTCATCTTGAGGACAGTTTCGGGTCAGCCAGCTAAAACATCCTGTTTGTTCCTGTGCTCCCTCTGCCCCCCTGGTGGTTAGCTATAGGGCCATTGTTTACTCTACCTTGGGCATGGTAATTTCTCACCTGCCTGGGAGGTATTCCATTGTGCAGCAGCTAGGTTTTTAAGGTTTTACCTAAGTTTGAATAAATGGCATTCGGCTGATATCCTTTCGAATGACCGGTCTCTTATGTGTTCCTTCAACCTCCAGGCCCTTGCCCAGCTCACTTGGCTCACTTATGGTACAGTGGCTCGTGAACTGTATCAAGAGAGTAACACAGGTGCAAGTATTACACTGTGCAGCAATGAGGACTGTGACAACTTCAAAGACAGAAGCACCTTTCAGGTCGATCTGCTAGATCCCATCATGTCTTTCTACTGGGACCATTCAGCAAATCTCTTTGAGATGTGGGTTGTAAATCTCTGTGAGATGTAGGTTGTTGGATCTAGGAACAGAGCCTCTGCAGAAGGAAAAAGTAGCAAACACAATGGAGGTCACCTGGGCTTAAAGTTACTCTTGAAAAGTTAGAAGTTTAAAAGACATGAGTTTATTTATAGAGCATTTACTGAGTTCTACACCTATTAGAAAAATCTAGGGAATTAAGCATAAAGTTAGAAAAAGACAGTGGTAGGGAAAAAAAGACTCATGAACACGACAAAGCCCATCTCAAGACATTCACCAAATTTTGAAGGTTTGTTGGAAACAAGGTTATGTGAAAAATCTGAATGAAGGTCATAACTGAATATCTCAACAGTTTCAAGGTTAAGGTTCATAATTAGAAGTCAAAGAGACACTCATAGCAGCTCATAGAAATTCAAAGTTAATGGGGCCTCAACCCAGGAAAAGCTCAATTACTGATTGTGCTGGGATGATCAAGTACTTGCCTGCTCTACCAAATACAAGAAAGAAGACCCTTCTTGGTAGATGTAAATCTCAAGTGGAGAATCTGTGGTTCTTCATGCAGAAAGTATTCTCTATAACAGCAGCAAAAGCACAAATAATTCAAATATCAAAGTTAGAAGTTAAGCACTTCAAAATAATTGTAATTAACATTTTCAAGAAAATGGAAAAGATAGCAGAGAATAAAACATAAAACATATTTGAAAGGTAAAATGAAGCATATCTATTTTTAAAGCATCTAATAAGTGTTTTAGAAATTAAAAAAGTCACATGTCAGAATTTAAAAACTCAATAAGGTGCAAATTGAACTACAGGGAGGAGGAAAAATAATAGAAAAACTGTAAGAAGCATTTTGAGTCTCTGAAAAACTGTAAGAAGAGGCATTTTGATTCTCTGAAAAGTCCAAATAGAAGTACAAATGGAATTTCAGAAAAATAATAAAGACAGTGACAGAGAAGCCATATTGGGACAAGTAATGGCTAAAAATATTCAAAACCTGACAAAGCTCACACGGATTTTAAAACCCCATGTATTTAAAGAAAGACAAATACAAACTGTATTCAAGTATAGGATGTCTAAATTGAGACTCATACAAACAGAGAAAAACTCAATGACATGAGGGCATGGACAAGGGTTGCTGTGTTTTCAAATGATGGAAGTCCAGAGACAATGGAATGAGGAGACAGACTTTTGGAGCACCAAAAGAATGAACTATCAGAATTGTACTCAGGGAAAAGATACTTAAAAACAAAAAATCAGAAATAAAACAAATCTAGCTATTCTAGGAATGCATTATAGGAAATAACATAAATAGCAAAGTGTATTTCTTATACAAATAAAAATCCTCCCAGATGATAACATGGAAATTCAGGAAAGGATAAAGAACAATGGAAAAGACAAATATGTGTGCATTATTTTGTTTTTAAAGACAATATTGTAACAATTTGTGCAGTCTAAAAATATGTAAAATTAAAATTAATTATAAAACTAATTTCACAAAGGGGAGATAAATACATCTGAGGTAAAACAATGGATTTTTTTTCTTTTATTGCCTGTGCCTGCGGATCAAACCCCGGGTCTCACAAATACTATACAAGCCTAGAGATAAAGAGTTTTATTTTTTCACTTTTTTTTTATAGTACTGGACACTGAACCCAGGACCTCTCCTACATGATAGGCAGATAATCTCCCAAAAATGTATACCTCTAATTCTTTTATATAAAATAAAGAACATGTTTATTAATTATTTATTTGCTTATTTAGAAACACAGGTTGGCCTCAAACTTACTATGTAGCCAAAGATGAGCTTGAACTTCTGATTCTCCTGTGCTATGGTCTCAGTGTTAGGATTTAAAGGTGTATGCCACCATGCCCAGTATATGTGGTGCTGAGGATCAAACCCAGAGCTTTGTGCGTGCTAGGAAAGTACTCTGCCAACTGAGCATATCTGTAGGAAAAAAAAACGTAAAGCAATAAAAGTTGTCCTATTGATCCAATGTAAGGTAAGAAAGCATAGAAAAAGAGAAAAGATGTGAGTCAAAGGGAAGTTGTACAAAAGCAGATACAAACTCAATCACATGCAGCCTTGGCTGGATTCCCCTGGTATTGTCAAACTAGATGAAATAATGTGAATTTATAAGCTCTTTATTTATGTTTGACTATGAGAATAGGTGCGCTTGGCTCCAAACATTATAAAGCCCAGGCTCTATCTTAGCTGATGTCATGATCCAGAATTACAACTCAAGCCCGTGGAAATGCTCATGATCTGAACCAGGCTCAGTCAATGCTCAGAGCATTGAGATGCCCAAGTACACCCATTTCTGTCTCTTTAAGAAGTAGTCTAGGCCAGGCAGTGGTGGTGCACACCTTTATTCCCAGAACTTGGGGGGCAGAGGCAGGCGGATCTCAATGAGCTTGAGGCCAGCCTGGTCTACGAAATGAGTTCCAGGACAGTCAGGGCTGTCATACAGAGAAACCCTGCCTTGAAAAACAAACAAATGAGTAGTCTAATGTGGAAGTACAGTGTTTGGTAAATAGAAGAATCAATCATAAATTCAAAGATTCCAGGGGAACTGAGTGATGTTTCTGGGAAATTAGATTTACATATCTGCTCATTAAAGCAAAGTATATTGACTACAACCTGAAAAAATGTAGAAAAATTATACTGAAAATAAATTTCTGTTTCTCTCTAAATCTGTGAGGATTTCAGAAGTTCTTAAAGGTAGGATTTTCCCTATCCTTTGCAGAGATTCTTCTGTCACTCTGATTTTTTTTAATTAAAATTTTTGTTTTGTTGTTTTTATGCTGTGCTAGGGACTGAACCTGAAGCCTTGGGCACGGTAGGAAAATGTTCTACCACAGAGCAATACCTGAAGTACTGCCCCTTTTCTGATCAGACTTACTGCTTCTGTCAAGGGATAGAAATGGCATGCCTTCCCATGAACAGGCATAAAGAAGGGGCAAGAGGGATGCCAAGAAGGTGGAGAAGAGTGGAACCTTCTTGCTAATTAAAAATATGCAGACTCTTTTTTAGGGATGAGCTGCCCTTACTATGTATGTAGCAGTCACCCAGTTTCTTCCAGCCAGTTTGGTACCTATCCAGGTCACAGCCTTGTCTCACACGGGAGCCATGTTGCACGAGAGGAAGGATGAAGCCAAGATGTGCCTTGCTGGCTGGCTGGTCAAAATCTGTTCCATCAGGACAAAACCTCTCAAGACATTCTTTTAATTATGGCCTTAAACATGGCACTGGAGTACTTAAGCTGGGAGAGAAGCTCAAAGACAAACCCAGGTGGTATTTCGGGAGAAATTGAACTTGGTTATGCCTCATCAAACAGTCTCTAGAGAGCAAGATGTTTGGGGTAGAGAATGGCGGGAAGAAGCCAACCCCTTCTGAAAATGCTCAGTATCTTGATGAACATGAGGCCAAGGAATTAAAAAGGCACTGAAAAGGGCATTCACTTCCTTTCCCCTGGCAGCTCCCTCCTGTTGAAGCTCCAGGAGAAATCACAAAGGGTCTGTTTTTCTGAGCTTGGCAGATGTGTCTTCTTACATGGAAATGATTGTGTCAGTTAAGACTGGATTATTCTGGCTAATTGGCTGCATTTGTTATCTGATCTGAATGGTGCCTCACACATAAATTATTTTATTGTATGCTAATGTTCCGAAAACCGGTTATCCCTGTAACACAAAAACCATATGGTTTCATCCTTATTTGGTTATGCAGGAAACATAAGAAACTCTTGCAATTCTTCACAGATGCCACCCTGAAAAAGTAGTTTTCAACACGGAAGCTTCTAGTCAGATAACTGGGGCTGACTGTGTGTTAGTTGTGGTTTAATCAAGTTACTAAGTATCTGTATGTGCCAGATACGTCTACCTGTATCATTGCTTTTGAATGGCACTGCTTTGGGGATTGATTTTACTATTCCAGATTTACTGAGAGGGTAACTGGAAGCCTGTCTATTTAATGCCATACTGGTGGTTTTTTGTCTGCAGTCTTTGCATTTGTCATTACTGATGACTACAAATACTGACAACACCCCTGAAAGTGGCACTTTTACACATCCTTATGCTCTGTGCCAGGTTACTTCAATCCATTAGGATATAGTAGTTACCTTGTTGTTTTTGTTGCTGTGATGAAAACAAAGGATTGAAAGCCATTTGTAGACTAAAGAGGTTGTCTAGGTTTACAGCTCCAGAGTCCACAATGTTTAGGAAGGCATGGCAGCCAGCAACTGGAACGGAAAGTTGACTGATCACATTTTACCCACGCACAGGAAGCAGATGGAGCAGGAAGTGGAGCTGTGACATAAGCCCTCAAAGATGGGCCCCTGTGACATTCATTCTCCAGCAAGGCTCTGCCTCCCAAAGGTTCCATAACTTCCCCAAATAGCACTGCCAACTGGAGACCAGATGTTCAAGTACATGAGCCTGTGGGGTATGTTTCTCACTCAAACTACCACAAACTGGATTCCTTTGAAAAAAAAAATCTTGCTGGGTGGTAGTGGTGCATGCCTTTAACCCCAGCACTCAGGAGGCAGAGGCAGGTGGATCTCTGTGAGTTCAAGGCCAGCCTGGTCTACAGAGTGAATTCCAGGACAACCAGAACTGTTGCACAGAGAAATATTGTCTCAAAAACCAAAAGAAAAAAATTAAAAAAATAAAGAAAGAAAAGAAGGAAGGAAGGAAGGAAGGGAAGGAAAATGAAAATCTCAGTACCACATTAAATTTATCTTTGATATAATGAGTTTANAAAGAAAAAAATTAAAAAAATAAAGAAAGAAAAGAAGGAAGGAAGGAAGGAAGGGAAGGAAAATGAAAATCTCAGTACCACATTAAATTTATCTTTGATATAATGAGTTTATTCCACAAAATAATTAAAGATAATAGCAAAATAGGACAAGGATGGGCCTTGAAGTTAAGCAAGTATACTGTAAGCAATTCTACTTTGAAATCTTCTTAATTCTTTGAAAATTTCAAATACTAGAAATTTATTAGGGGGCAATGACAGAGGATGGGTGCTGTGATCATGTGATCTCACATGTTTATATCACATGTTTATATCTCATTAAATGTCTTTGGACATTTAATGAGACTGCTGCTTTATACCCCCGTGCCCAAGGGCAGATGGTTCTGTGGGTAAGGCCGAAAGGCAACTGGAAAAACAAACTGGAACTACTGAGGGAAAGATGGCCCAAGGCTCAGCTTTTCCTGTGAAGTGGCAAGCCCATTCGCCATTCGTGAAACTTGCCAGAGCTGGTTGGACTCCAGAGGGCCCCAGGGTATGCATTCAGCTCGTCTCCTCTGCCACCTCTGCCACCTCTGCTCTCAGCCCAGAGCATGAATTGCCCTCTGACTCTGGTCTGGCCACATTGCCACACGGTGGAGAGTCCCAGGTCCCTGTCCTCAACTGCTCTGCTGAGAAGTGCCCCTTCTGCACGCTCCTAAGGGCATCGGCCAGTGCTCTGCCAGGAAACGTAGGTACCAGGCAACACAGTTCAAAGAGACAGAGGACAGCAGATGCCTGGAAAATAATTTAAAAAGCCCTTAAGGGTGGAGCACAAGAAAAGCATAAGGGCAGGAAAGAGACTAGCTGCGGGCCCTTCAGAAAGGTCATGTCCTTCTTCCTGCCTCCAAAGTTACCACCTGCACTTAACAGCCTTTCGTGTGTTCCCGCAACTGTGCCTAGTCACTCAGCCTCGAGGTCCGCAGAGATCGTTTCATTCAGCCTCGTCTTTCCTAAGGACAAAGCAGATTCAGGAGAAGTAGGATTCCCATGGGTACACTGAATTAGCCAATTAGCCAGAGCCTGGAAATCATGCTGGTGGGCTTCTAGTTCTTCCACCCGGCAATACCTTTGTCGTGCTACCTGCTGTGAATGGTCCAGTTCCCGCCTAGACTCCCTGTCAACGCCCTTTCTACTTTATTCTTAGTTTGCTTCATGTGTTCTCCTAAACTCGTTCATTTTACTCCTCCATTCAAGAAGCCCTGTTACCGAGCACTTCTGTGAAAACGCCGGCCATAGTCAGGGTCTTCCCTCTAAGGGAAACTCCAGTGGTGGGACTTACACCCTCACAACAGCCAGTGTGGCTGAGGGGTTCTTCACCACCTCCCAATGAACACTACACATTTGCTTTATGGATGTTTTAGGACAGGCACCTGGTTCTCATTTTCTTTTTTTATTATTTTAATCTGTACACTTTCATTTTCTTTCCCTCTCACTCAAATCTCTCATCACTAAGTGATGTAAGTATGATCTGAAAGAGTCGTTCTGTTCTTGCTCACAAAGACTAGGCAGGGTGGCTCCCCTGCCATGATCCCACGGTTCCCAAGCAGGTCTGAGGAAAGGGGAATTGGTGACTCTTTGCATTTCTTTAAGCCAAA
Organism: Bramus lutescens; assembly: GCA_001685075.1. Lineage (NCBI taxonomy): Eukaryota > Metazoa > Chordata > Mammalia > Rodentia > Cricetidae > Bramus > Bramus lutescens. The sequence continues at coordinate 7,432 of LOEQ01000774.1, read as the reverse complement.
CCAAGCTAGGGAATACATGTTGAATTCACTGTCTGAGAACCAAATGTGACTGAACACTTCAAAAGTGCCAACCAAGACAGAAAATGGGGGAAAGTTCGACTGAGTGGCCATAGAAGAGTTTGAAGGGTATTCCTAAGACAGACATGCAGAAATCAGGTGCTGTTCCCAGTTTTCATGGATCAAACTACCAGGACCTAACTTTACAAGCCATGAGCCTGAACAGGGGCTCATTCTGGTAACTCAAAAGCAGTGAGGCCCCAGCTTTCTCTTCCAGGGTCTTGGGCAGCACTAGCTGGCTATTCCTTCTTGTTCTAATGTAAGTTTGTCGGAATCTCCTCTTGTTCCTCCTTCTTCACTCCCCTCCCCAACTTAGAACCATTTTTTCATTTTAGAAAACCAAGTGAGAGCCAGGTGGTGGTGGTGCATGGCTTTAATCCCAGAGCTCAGAAGACAGAGGCAGGAGGATCCCTGTGAGTTCGAGGCCAGCCTGGTCTACAAGAATTAGTTCCAGGACAGGCTCCAAAGCTACAGAGAAACCCTGTCTTGAAAAACCGGAAAAAAAAAACACCAACAAAAAAGCAAAGCAAATGAATCTGCCACACAGTGCATCTAGGTTCCAAGAGGCAAGAGTAGAATCTATGATTGAAATGTAAACAAGACTCAATATTGTCTGGGTCAGTTTCATTAGGAGCTGAGAGCATGGGTTGGGAGGGATCAAACAGGCTTGAGTGGAAATCCTTTCACCTAATTCAGTGATTCTAAAAATAATTATGAATGCCTTTGATCTTCTGCTTTGGCTCCTCATCTATAAAACGAGTGTGACCAGTGTCTTAAACTACTTTACTCTTCAAGTGTGTTCATTGCTGGGTGGTCAAGAGAGCAGCCACTGGACATAGGGAGGGAACTACAGAGTTTAGCCAACATTAGACCTCTAACACAGGGACAGATGCATAAAGGAGTCCAGAGCATTGGCCAGTTGGTCACCTAGCTGCTTGCCCAAGTCAGAGGCAAGACTGGACCTGTCTGAGCTTTAAGAAAACCTGGGGCTCAGGACACATAAGGGCAGAAGTGGGACCTCCTAGGAGTAGCCTGAGCGGTACTCTGGAAGCTGATTTGCTGAGGGATCTTCTGCTCAGTGCTGGCTGGTGTCTGAGCTAGTAGTGGAGAAGACAATCTGGACAAAGGTGAAAAGGCCGATGTGACCTTTTGAGAAATGTGACTTCTACTGACTCCTATCTCTCAAGCTTCCTACAAGGATCATTTTGAGCTGATTTAGAACCACGCAGGGTTCTTAGAAACTTCTTCTCCAGTCTCAGAATAATTGAATAATACTTTGAGAACTAAGGGGACCCAGGATAAACTGAGCTGGGGAAAGGAGAGTAAGATCAGGTCTAATGACATCATAGCAAGCACATGCTCCTGGAAATAAGGTACAATGCAGTTCAGATCCAGAAAGAGGCTCATGCTAACTGAAGGTCCTATCCTCTGCATTTGAAAGAGGCCTAGACTGATATAATAAGGTTATTGGGTCAAAGAAGCAAGAGTTTCCCATACAGTGTTCGTTTTCATTTGCTTTCTGTTGCTATGATAAAACACTTTCAGGAAAATTTGTTAGGGGAAGGAAAGGTTTGTTTCAACTCACACTTCCAGGTTTACAGTCCATCACTGGGGGAAGCCAAGGCAGAGATCCAGAGCAAGAACCCTGAGGAAGGCTGCTTACTGGCTTGCTCTCCCTGGCTCCAGGCCAGCCAGCTTTCTGATATGTCCTAGGCCCACATGCCTAGGTTTGGTGCTACCCACAGTGGGCTAGGCCTCCTCACACCAACCATCAGTCTGGACAGTTTCCCACAGACATGCCCATAAGCCAGTCTGAGGGAAGAGATTCTTCAGTTGAGCTCCTCTCTTCCCAGGTGAGTCTAGGCTGTGTGGAAATGAAAATAAAAACTAAACAGGACAGGGTTCAGTAAGCACTGTCATTGGCATCATTATTGTATTGATTTGCTTTTCAGGTCTTCCATTTCTACCCATCTTCTGTATTTTGGGAGAGATAAAGCCTATGGGGCAAGTTCTTTGTGGAGACTTTGAGTCTGTAAATGACCTTGGGAGGCCCCTTTCTGTCTTCCAGTGTCTACAAGGTCAATCAACAGACACAGTGGCTGAGCAGAGCCAGTGTTTTGACAACAAACAGAAAAAGAGCTTTCCTGGGAATCCCATCCCATCTCATCCTCCAGGAGATGCTGTTCTGCAGTCTGTCACCTTTCCTATGTCACCTTCTTCCTGACCCCAAAGATGCCTTGTTCTGGCTGCCTGCCTTTGCCCTTGCCTTTCTCACTGACAGTCTCCAAAGGGCTTGAGGTTCTTTGGAAAGTAACATAACTTAAGCCTCAGCCCTCTTTGGACACTCCAAGCTAGGGAGTAAAGAGACCCAGAGGAGAAACACTTCCTTCCATTTTTCTATTAGGACAGGAATTAGCTACACTTGGGAAGAAATGACTTAGTACCAATGAATCCCAGGCTTTCCAAGTATGAGAAATGAAGATTTGGGGAACAGAAATCACGCAGTTAAATCAGCCAGGGGGGATATGTCAGGTCTACAAGGTGCACAGCACACAGCAGCTGCTCTCGCTCGCTCTCTCTGTTGGGATTTGACCGGAAGTGTGGTGAGGATTTGAGAGTAACCACTAGTTCCCAGTACAGCTTAATAGTATCAGACAAATCACAAAATTCATTGGAATATCTTCTCTGGATAATGCTAGAAATCCAAGTGCAATGTCTTAGAGTTGTAGACAGCCGGGGGATGACCTTCAGAACTAATCCAGGACAAGAACATCATTTCTCACCCTACACCCATGGAAATCACCCTACATACAGAGCACCGCGACACAGCTGTAGGACCTTGAGAGGAAGCAGGAGACACGAGCTTCCCTTCTTCTCTTTCTCACCGAGCTCTAACGCTCTCCCCAGCTGGTTTTTCCCTTTCTCTCCTTCTCTTTAAGTTTTGTCACAGGTCATGAAATTAGGTTCTCAGTGGTGACCAACTCTCCCTCCTACCAGTTCCCTTCCTGCTCCACACGACTACACTCTAGGATCCCATTCCTGAATAATCCCCACTCATGCCCACCTCGGCTCAGACGTGGCTTGTGAGGCAATCGGAATAAGGAGTTATCATTTTGAAGTTCTCGTCCTCAGTCTTCTTGGAAACTGGCATGGAAGGCATTGGTGCAACTCGAAGAGGTGTTGCTGCTGTTTTCATTTTTCGAAACTCGAAGACAGTTTTATCAAAGCTTAATAGGAGAACTTCTCAGGGCAGGCCATCTGCGGCTTCCTCCTTCCGCAGTCCTGGGCTAGACAGAGCTAAGACAGATAGAAAAGTCTTATTGAATTGGTTATTTTTTTCCCTAGTACCAGACACCCAACCCAAGTACTCATGCATGGATGCAAGTGTGCTGCCCCTTAGCTGCAGTCCCCAGACCTATCTGTTGTGCTTTAAATGATTGATAAACTTGTAATATCAATTAGACACCAGAAGAATCTACTCAGGAGCAAAAACTAAATAAAAATTCACTAAATATGTGCCTTGAAATGTTTCCTAAGGGAGAATATATAAGAAAAAGCAAAAAAAAAAAAACGGGAAAGTAAAAAAAAAATGTAGTCCCACTCTAAATACTTACACTTGGGTCTCTGTTTGCGTAGAGAGTTAGAAGACATGGCAATGGGCCTTTTTTCTTTCTTTGTTTGTTTTAATGTAAGGGAAAGTGGTATTTAGAACTCACGAATCTATCTTTCCAACCTAGCACTTCCTCTTTCAGAAGACCCAAAAGGCTGAAGGCGCAGAGGGAGGTTGATATAAGTAAGACAGAAAAGAAAAAAAAAAAAGGATATTGATCCATTTTCTTGCATAACATTGGAGTCAGAAGCCTAAGCAGTAAAGTGGCTATCAGTCAGGCATGGCTCCCTAACTAGATAGTATGCGCAATTCCCTCAGCAAACCCAGTGAATTGAGGAGCTCATGGAACGCCACTCACTGCAGCCGAACGGTTCCTGAAACCAGAGCACACCTGTGTCTTGGCCACTCACTGCAGCCTCCCACTTGCTCCCGTACATTCTAGTCTGTGGTCCATCTGAGACACACCTGACACATCACGCCCCCCAACTACCTCACCTCCTTTGCTGGGTCCAGGACGTCTGAGGGTCGCTATCACAGTAACAGGTACCACACAGACTTATGCAATCTCACCCTGCCCTACCCTATGGGACCAGAGAGGGGACTCCTCTGAGCACACCTTCAGCTGGTTTCAGTGCATCTTCTCCCATCTTACTGGTGAAGAGACACTTTTTGCCTCAATGGAAGCTACATCCCCCAAACCAATAGAAATTTCTAGTGAGAAATAGTTTCTTTCATTTCAGAAGACTTTGCTTATACTGAGGCTTTGCTGCTACCTCCTGATTCAATCTTAGAAAACAGTGTCACCTGCTCCATGCTCTTCCAAGAGTCCATGAGCAATTCTAGGTACACACCTGTCCTCTACTTTTCCAGTCATCCCTGGCCCTTTAAGCTTTCCTCCAGTGATGATGGTTCTAAACGGATCTGTTCATTTCATCTATGGTCCATCCATTTTTCTTCCTGTAGATGAATCTATTCAGTTCAACCACTATGAGATTTTCCTATGAAATGACATTGCGTTTGTGGGCCATGAGGTCTCTATCCTATGACCCAAACCCAAATTAAATCTCCTTCCATAAATCATAAGGTGAAGAGCAAATAAATATTCATATGAATAAAAATAGAGGACCTACCCTTTGAGATGAGCGGATGGAGATGGGCAGAGGGGAGACGAGGGGGCAGGAGGAGAGGTGAAGAAGGAGCTGTGGTTGGAATGTAAAATAAATAGAACAATAAATATTTCAGTGTTCTTAATGTTTCAGCCTAGTTCACTCAAGGCTGTGCATATCACAAAAGAGATTTGTATGACCAAATTATATCAAAATGGCATATTTCATAAGCACCTACAACTTAATTCCTAGTTCCTTTCATCACAAAGGAACATAGGCCTACATAGTTTATGAAAACCATAATTCTAGCCATAAAAAGTATCTAGCAAGAGTACATATTGAGATCATTCCCAAAATATTCAGAGTTTCAAAGAGAAGCTGGAGATGATTCCTTCAAAGTGGATTTCTATGAGAAAAAAAATAAGAAAGATGTGATCTATTCAGAGAAAATTAGGTTTTAATAAAAAGAATGACAGTTTCTTTGCAAAATGTCATCCATCCCCTTTGGTTATTGTTTGTGAACAGAAGTGGAGTAATGCTTAATGGAATATTCTGTAACGGAGTTAAGAGAGACTCTTCAGGGAATAATGTACCACGCTAACTTTTGAGAACTGTCCTTTCTAAGAAGATTGTGAATCTGAACTGCAGAGTTGCATTATGGAATATCTGCCGAGGAGAGTCCAGGAATGAGGCAGGAGGTCAACAGCAAAGGCTTCTGTGCTTAATTTCCAGAATTGGGCTTCATATGAGAGGGAGCAGCTGTGAATGGCAAAAGGTGCTTCCGTGCCCTAGGCTGCTCATGAAATCTCAAGAGGTCAAGATAGAGAGAGAACAATGCAAGGTCAATTGTAGTTGTTTTTGTTGTTTTGGGTCTTTTGGTGTTTCTGTTTTGTTTTACTTTGTTTATTTACTCTTTGTGGGCCCACCACCCAGCTCCCAAACAAATACATGGAGAATTATTCTTAATTATGGATGTCCAGCTTTAGCTTGGTTTATTTCCAGCCAGCTTTTCTAACTTAAATTATCCTGTTTCTCTTCAACTATGTCTTGAAAAAACTTTCTTTATTCTATATATCTTTCTTTCCTTCTTACTCCATGACTGGCCGTGTGGCTATGTGACTGGCCCGTGGCATTCTCCTCCTCTCTTTTCTCACTACTAGCTCTTCTCCCTAGATTTCTCCTCCTATCTATTCTCTCTAACCTCCAGCCCCACCAGTTTCTCTCTCCTGCTTAGGTATTGGCTGTTCAGATCTTTATTATACCAATCAGGTGTTTTAGGTAGGCAAAGTAACACAGCTTAACAGAGTTAAACAAATGAAACATAAAGGAACACAACCCATCTTTGCATCATTAAACAAGTATTCCACAGTATAAATGAATACAACATATCTCAAACTACTATTGCACACCAGTCAATGTTAGAAAAGAAGGGACAAAGACCACATGAGAAAGACATCCTTCAACTGCCTCATCGCCAAGGTATAGATGAGATGTACACACTTTGTTCAAAGGTTTGAACTATGAATTAGTATAAGATCCAGAAAAATAAAGAATTTGGGTGACTGAAGAATAAACGAGCACACATGTGGGAAAGGGGAGCAGACAAAGCTAGGTTTTAATAAAAAAAATTCAGAGAATATTCTCACCTGGGAAGATGGCAATGACCCCCTATTCATCATCTATCCCCTGTCCTGCCATCACAGAAAGACAAAGACTGTTGTACTCTTCCCTAGCACAGTTCAGATGGTCCTGACAGTGCTTTGGTGACATGTAGGTGTGTAACTTTGTGCATGTGTGAAACTGACATGCAGAGGGATGTCTGCCCTCATTTGAAAGGGGAAAGAAGGAGTATGTTTCAAATATTAGACAGTAATGATGAAGAAGAAATGATAGTCAGGGTTCTGTCTGATGACTTCGTAGATTTAAGGCTGAAGAAGCATTCTCTATAAAGAGTTTGGTGAGAGCATTGTGTTAGAAATGTGTGGAAAATACAGTGTTAGCTTGCCTTGGCTTAGACCATGGCATGGTCCTTAAGTAACAACTAAAGGTGCAGTCCTTAAAGTGCAAATAGTGTCATTAAAATGGAAATTAACCTTACTTACACTCACATAAGGAGTTCCTTGACTGGCTTAGAGAGAAAATATAGTATAAGTTAAGTATGATACGTGTTGTCACTAAATGAATGCCAGAGAGAACCCCCCAATATAGCCTGGAAACTGAGACCATAGGAGTAGGCAGGGGAAAACTGGGCAGATTTAGGGTCCTGGTCATAATAGATCTCTTTTACAGTCTCAAGAACATTAAAATTTTTTAAGATTTTCATTGAGTCTTAGACTTTTTGAAAGAAAAAGTAACAAAATAGATTGGCGTCAAGGTTTATAGATGCGGAAACATCATAATGTCACTGGAAGGACAGTGAAAGCCAGCAGAGGCCTCTGCTCTTACATTACCATGCATTTGGGATTTATTTTTTTATTTTGGAAGTTAATTTGTTATTATTATTATTATTATTATTATCATTAAAAATTTCCACCTCCTGCCCTCCCCCCAATTCCCTCCCCCATTGCTTCTAACCCTCCCTTTCCAGTCCAAAAAGCAGTCAGGATTCCCTGACCTGTGGGAAGTCCAAGGTCCTCCCCCCTCCATTGAGGTCTAGGAA
>LOEQ01000773.1:705519-716359 GCA_001685075.1 Bramus lutescens | reverse complement strand
GTACCAGCTTGCATTCCCACCAGCAATGCAGAAGTGTTCCCTTTTCCCCACAACTTCTCCAGCATAAGTTGTCATTAGTGTTTTTGATCTTGGCCATTTTTACAGGCATAAGATGGAATCTCAGAGTTGCTTTGATTTGCATTTCTCTGATCATTAAAGATGTTGAACATTTCCTTAAGGTTATCAAAAGAACACATAATCCAATTAAAAAATGGAGTACAGACCTAAACAGAGAACTCTCAACAGAGGAATCTAAAATGGCTGAGAGCGGAAATTCTTTATCTGTTTGGTTCACAGTCTTAAGATGGGTATGGTATAGCCGAGGGGGTAGAGTTAAGGAAGTGTATCCGTGGGGTGTCATCTGCTCCTGGACCAGATTCAAATGACAAGCTCCTGGACTTTGAGCTGATTTTGTAATCAGCATGAGGGTTTCAGGGAGGGATTTTGCACGTGCTAGGGATGGGAATGATTGTGGCCTAAAGCAAACTGTGGCAGCTTGCATTTCCAAACTTGTCCATACAAATATACATCCCATCTTGCCTGCTATTCTTATAATGTGATAATGACAACTTCCTTATTCCCTCCTCTTGAATTGGGTGGAACTTGGTGACTGCCTTAAGCTATAGAATTCAGTGGAGGTGACCATAGGTAGCTTCTAAAGTTAGTACCCCAAGGTGGTATGGCTTCCACGTGAATTTGCCTCTTGTCCATGGAAGCCACTCAACAGGTTTTGAGGAAACCATTGCCCAATGGAGAAGCCAGAGGCACATATTCCAGCTAGCAGCTTTCTCTAGGTTCTCAGGCATTAGTCAACAAATCTATGGACCACGTGAGCAAATGAGTCTTTTTGATGCTAACCTTTGGTCTTCAAAAATTCCATGTACTGAAGGCTTCTATGTTAGTTTCTTTTTCTGTGTTTTCATACAGTTCTCTGACAAAAATCAACTTAAGGGAGAAAAGGTGAATTCTATCTCACTGTTCAAAAGTACAGTCCATAAGGGCAGGGAGATCAAGGTGCCTGAGCTTGAAGTAGGTGGTCACATGGTGTCCATAACTGGGAAACAGAACTATGAATGCATGTTGCTGCTCAGCATCTTTTTGCCACGTAAACTCTTAAGGATTCCATCCAGAGAATAGTACCAACCAGAGTGGGCATGTCTCCTGTCCTCACTTAATGCAGTCAGGATAACCCCCTCACAGGCCTGGTCAATAGCCCACCCCATAGGTGGGTCTAGATTCTATCAACTTGACAATTAACACCAGTCATGCCCACTTCTTTCCCAGACCTCAGATAACATGGAACACTTGTCCTCCATCCACAAGCCTGAATGAGAGGACCTGGGAGTTTTGGAGTTTGTTACTACAATGCATATACTGGGACATTACTTATTCCAGAAGGTTCATGAATGCTTAAATATGGGACAGTTACTTGGTAACCCCTGGGAAAGGTAGGATGCATTTGGATGCAAGTAATAAAAACTTATATATAAAAACTATTTTATAAAAGGGTGAGTGTTATCATATCATGGGGTAGAAGAACCATGAGATTGGGAAAGCTCCAAACTAGGTGGTTCAGCAGGATCAGTGGCAAACTTGGTTTCTTTGAGGGCCAAGATTTCTACATAGTGATGGCAATAGCTAGAATAGGCTTTTAATTCTGTATGTTTTCACCACTGTTAGGAGCAGAGTCTTAGACTAGAAATGACCCCCATAGAAAACCTTTACTGACTGGCAAGAATGCAATTACCACATTGGGATTTGTTAGAGCTTTGATGGAAAGTTACTGCTATATACACCATTTTTTTCTATTAGCTCACTGCAGTCGCTGAAAGGGAAAGCAGGTTTTGGCCATTTTAAGATAATCCAATTTCCAACCTGCATCCATGGCCACAGTTGCCCTGCTTATAGTCATATCTAGAGAAAATGGAGATGATGTGTTTGAAACCTCTATTGCTAGACAGTTCATATCAAGATGACTTTAATCTTCTCAGTTTGTCCTTTTCTTTAGGGTCAGAGCTTACAGCAGATGAGTGGTGTGCATTAATGATTTCATCTGATCATAACTATTGTGATGTAGTAAAAATATTATTTTCTGTCCCCCTTTATCGGCACACTGTTTCTTAAAACATTTAAGTTATCTGAAATGAAGTGTCTTTTGTATACTGAGAGATGGTAACTCATGAGTGAAGGCTCTTACATGTCATCATGTGAGAGGGGCTGAAGCTGAGTTGCTCACTGAAGGCTGATAACTCAGTATCCAACTTGGGTGTGCACTAAGGCCTCTGTAGAAAATCAAAGGGATAGCATTCAGAGAGTTTTTGGGTTGCTAGACAATGGAGAGTGGTCTGACAAGACAGCATAGACATTTCCCCCCTCCCATAATTCTTGCCCTAGGTATCCCTTCCTCCTGGCTCTGCCTGAGTTGCATAATTTTTACAGGTATGTAAAAGGATAAATACATTTCTTTACAAGTGGTATGAGACTTTCTAACAAGCAATCTAGTTTGATTGGGTGGGGGCCAAGACTCTGTAATTTTTATTTGGTTTTTACCTATGTCACAGCCTAGGCTTGTGACTGACATCTGAAGTGGGAACAATCTGGTAGGACCAATACTTTCACCCCTGGGATCTGGCACTATCTCTGTGTAGTGTCAGAATTGAATGAAATTGTAAGGAAACTGATTTTTGTCTGCCAATGACTTAGTGTATAGCGACAGTGAGTGTTGACTATAGATAGAAGAACAGATTTGTTTCCTTGTTCAGATCTAAATATACAATTTAATTAATTTCCTTAGGTAAAACAGTTAAGAATCCAGGCTTGGGCTCCAGTCTGACTTGATTTCATCTGGAGTTTGTAGACAGTGTGTTCTGCCTCATCGATCAGTTATAAGAACTAATGAAATGCTTAAAGAAGCAGGAAGAGTCCATGGTACCTAGAGGACCTGGAAATGATCGCTGGGGTTGCTTTTATGAAAAATGCATACATAGATCATGCATGATTTATGAAATGAAAAAATATTGAGTGTTATAAGGCATACCTTTGCTTTTCATGTTTTATTTTTATTTTGATCATGCTTGTGATGATTTACAATGTTCTAGTTACAAAGCGAAATAATTGAGGATGGATGTACACTCAAAGCTGCAGTCAGCAATAAGACTACACACATCAGTTAACTCGTATGCTATACATGTACTCATGGTTAGATACAGCATGGCAGCAAAGGTGTTTGATTCTTTTAACATACATGCCCTCACAATATATATCACCGGGCATAATTTACTCTCAGTAAAATAGGAAAGCATTTTATGACGATATCTAACTTATGGTTATTTTATTGCTTATACATATGATACATATTTATTTCTAAAAAAAGTCTACATCTCTGGCTACCTGCTTTATTTTCTTAAGTTATAAGCAGTATGTCACTCATGAATGGCAGAGGATGTCAGTTATTTATCTTCCCAAAGTATCAGGAAGTGAATAAAACTCCAACTGAGTCAGGAAGTGCCATATATTAAAAAGTGAATTCTCAAAGAAAACCCAGAAAAAGGTTTGAATATAAAATTAAACTACAGTTTGCCATAAACTGTGACTGCCAAGGTGGCGTGAGCTCCAATATGAAATAGAGTCGGATTGAATTTGTGTTTTTATCCATGCTGAAGAATTATTTTGAACTTATTGATCTCAGAAGGCTTCAATCTATATATTTTTTTTGGATAACACGTCAGTCAGGTATAAAGGTGTTATGAGCAGTTTAAGTCGATACATTTATTTGTCAATAAAATGCATGCCCTGTTACTCTTCTTTTGGTTGCACCGTTTTATCATGTCGATATTTCATAAGATTATATGACTATCTAAATGGGAGTGGCTATTACTGCTGCTGATGTACTTTGAAAATAGCAATCCATATTTTATGGACCAGAAAGAGACAAACCTCTACCTTTGACCGTATTGAATGTAAAAGTAAGTTAATGTAAATGAAATCCCTCTCTTCTTTCACCTGGTCACGATCAGCTTCCAGTGGCCTTAGGAGTGAATGCTGGAACAGGTGTCTGATGTGCTCTGGACTTGGAAGAGTGATTTGTGTGCTACATTTTCCAAAAGGCAATTTAGGGAACAGAAGAACCTTTATGTAAGCCAGATTTTTAAAAAAAGGCAACATGCATTTTATAGTCTTTTACCCCCACTGACATGACTGTTCCTGTTCTCTTTACGCACCAGAGATAAAACCATGAGATGAAGAAGAAAGGGAGGGCAGCCTGGCCTCAATGGTCAGGGACAGCATGGCATGTGCTGATGTACATCCTTCCAGTCTTTTTCCCAGGCACACACAATTCTTTTCTGACATGATATGCTATAGATTAGGTTTAATAACCTGATTTTTTTTTACCAAATGGATTTCTGTCCTCCTGCGCCATAGCAGACTTTGTCAAGAAAATAATAAGCGCATGCAGCTCACTTGTACAATAGAATTGTTCCTCCATCTAATACCTTGCTTCTTGTATTTATTCACTTGAGCATGTAGCTTATACTGATAGGTAATTTGCTTGTATAAAATATGCTGTGTTCTCTGGGTGTTTTAAAAGCATGGATTTGTTGACTGTCAAATATTTGACAAGTTATAGTTAAGTATGCTTTTAATATAACTGAGATTTTTTTCTTACAGCACAGCTCTGCACAACAGTTAAGCAATTTAACCAGAGTTCCCATTTGTAAAGATGGCTAGCAGCGAGATGTGTGTGAAGTCCATAGTTAGCTCTGTAAATGCCTTGGGGCAATTATGTCCAGTCCACAATGGCTACTGGTCTTACTTCCTGGACCTATTTGTAACCAGCCCCATCTTCTGCTCAAGACACTGACATAACCAATGGGCTCTCAATGGTGTGTGATTTCCAATAGTAGGCTACAGAAGACACTGCAGCTTGATTCTCTCTTCTCTTTGTTTATGTCCTCACTCTGTGAGCTGGGAACTGCCTTGTCATAGGGAAGATCTATGGAGGGATCCATGTGTCAAGCACCCAAGGCCTTTGTCACCTGAGTATTCTTGGTAATGAATCCTGTGCCAATAGTCAGGACTCTTTGTAGCCATTGCTGATGGCATGCCGAAGTTTAGTAAGAAACTATAAGCCACAAGCAATGCTATACAACTATTACACACTACTAAAATATTACATACGACTGAAAGGAGACCAGTATGCAGAGCAGTATGTTTCATACTTCACCCCATGCCCAGGTCTAGGAGTTGGATGTAGGGATTCATGATGCCAGACAAGCACTTTAACATTGAACCATATCCTGCTTTTACTTTTACATTTTAAGCCCGTGGCTCACTCAGTTGCCCAGGCTGGCTTTGAACACCTCCTCCCTCAGCCTCCATGGTAACTGGGATTGCAGTCCTGCACCACCAGGCTTGGTTGTCTGATAAATAGAAACTATATAAAGAGGAGAGGCTTATTTTTGATGCATGTAAGTTTGGAGGAACAGCTCCTATGTGAAAGGCAGGCTGCATTAGGTGTGTTCTGAGTGAAGAAGTTTGGAAAACGATGTTATAGAGAAAGAGGCCAGATAATGTTTAACCCTTTGTACTCACTCATTTAAAGGGTGACTTGGAGGCAGACACTGCAAAGACAAGCATCAGTATCTTTAGGGGTAAAAAATACTTTAAGTCAACACCTTTTTCAGATCTAAGCTCTGCCCCGCCCCCAGTTTTTGCAATTATAAGAAGCAGCCTTCTTGGATGAAATAGATGAATAGATATCAGTATCAAAACTTAGTGACAGAATCAGTTGCAGCTAGTCTTAATGTGGCTTGGGTGTGTTTCCCCGAAGGTTAATGAGGGGCCTTGTTCTCCACTATTTTAACTTGCTTTGGAATCTTTAAGAGGTGGCATTGGGTGGGAAGGAATTAGTTCACAAATACCTTTTGTGAGGATGCACACTCAGCACACTTTTATATCTCACTCTAAACCACAGCCTTGAATCTATTAATAGAGACCTCACTATGAGATCTTGCATTCTTTGTATCTAAATACATCCAATGTATATAAATAGAAGGACAGCAAAATATAGTGAGGGAAAATCCAACTGGAACCAACCTGAATATACACCACCACAAGCTATGCAGTAATCATTCCCACTCCAGATGTGCTGGGAGCATGAAACACAGTGTAGGAGCTCAGAGTCTTAGATTAGCTTGCAAAATACCCTCAGAAGGAATGGACATTCCTTTTTCATGAGACACTGGCTAATTGCACCAGAGGTTAGTCTCCTAATTTCTCTCTTGCTTTTTCTATTTTCCATACCATCTCTCCTTCATCTGTTCTCCCATCATCACACCAAATTCCACAATGTGAAGCAAATTCCATGGTGCTAGCCAGAGCTGAGCAGACACCAAGCCTTGCCCTTAGGCCTCTGGAATTGTGAGACAAATGAACCCCCCTATCTTTATAAAGTTCCCAGTCCCAGGAGAAGTACAGGGACAAAAAAGATACCGCTATAGAATATTTGACTATATCTGTTGAAATATTGTATCTTTTGATATGCATCTGTATTTTATTATTTCAGTTTTATAAGAGCTATATATAATTGATAATATAAAAATGGCACAGATAAAGGAAAAGCTGGATTCTTCTTCTTTGCTTCCAATTTCAGATTTTAAAGGCAACACTTAGATGTTCAATTTGATGTATATTCTTCCATAGTACAATAGATATAAAATTATATAAACAAAACTTGAATAACTTTCTATATCACGCTGTCACCTGTTGTTTAGAGAAAACAGAACATATAGGGGGTATTCATATTTTTCAATCATTGCTTAATATTTGATAGCAGGGAGTAGCCAACTATGGCTCAGGGATAAATTTTTCCATTTGTTTTGGCATGGTCATGAACTCAGAAAATTACTCACATTTTTAGAAATTGGAAAAATTAGTAAATTATATTTTCTTACATGTAAAAATTATAGAAAATGTAAATTGCAATATGGATAGATAAATATTATTGGGATGCAGTCCTGTGCATTTTTATAAGCTAATTTTACTCAAATCTTTGTGCAAGGAAAAAGTTTTCTTGCTGAGGGGTGAGAACTACACTTAATCTATTGGCATCTATTGAGAATGTAAGTTAGGGATTATGCTTGTTTCTCCCCCTCCCCAGTGTAGTCCCTTTATGTTTTCCTAGTTATCCTAGGTTATGTGCTCATATCTGAAAATTTGGAACTAGAAACCTCAGGTTAGAGAGAATATGCAATGTTTGTCTTTCTGGGCCTGAGGTACCTCATTTATTATGATCTTTTCTAGTTCCATACAATGACCAGCAAACATCATATTTTCTCTTATAGTTGAATAGTATTCCATAGTGCATATGTATCACATTTTCATTATTAGTTTGACAGATGAAGGACATTTAGTTTGTTTCCATTTCCTAGCTATTATGCATAGAGTAATAATGAACACAGTTGAGCACATATCGGTGAAGGAGGATGTTAAATCCTCTGGGCATATGCCAAACTTGGTTCTTATGGTAGATCTATCTTTAGCTTTTTGAGGATTATGCACACTGATATCTTGAGTGGTTGGACCAGTTTGCAATTCCACCAGCTATAAATGGGGTCTCCCTTTTCTTCCTATCCCTTCCAGCATTTCTTGTAGGTTGTTTCATTGATCTTTACCATGCTGATTCTGGTAAGGTGAGATCTCACGGTTGTTCTGATTTGTATTTTCCTAATTGCTAATGAACACTTTTAACGTATTTCTTAGTCATTTTTATATCTATTAAGAACTTTCTTAAGAGTGAGTACATACTATGTTTGTCTATCTGGATTCAAGTTACCTCATTCAGGGTGCTTTTTTTCTAGTTCCATCTATTTGCATGCAAATTTCAAGATGTCATTTATTTATTTATTTATTTATTTGTTTGTTTGTTTGTTTATTTTACTGCTGAGTAGTACTCCATTGTGTAAACATTCCACATTTTCTTTAGCCATTCTTCAGGTGAGGGGCATCTGTGTTGTTTCCAGGTTCTGGTTATTATGAATGATGCTGCTATGAACACAGTTGAGCACGTCTTTGGGGTATGAATGTGCATCCTTTGAGCATATGCCCAAGAGTGGTATTGCTGGGTCCTGAGGTAGATAGATTCCCAGTTTTCTGAGAAATTGCCATAGTGATTTCCAGAGGGGCTGTACAAGTTTACACTACCACCAGCAACAGAGGAGTGTTTCCCTTACTCCAATCCTCTCCAGCATAAGCTATAATTCATGTTTTTGATCTTAGCCATTCTGACCAGTGTAAGGTAGTATCTCAGAGTTGTTTTGAGTTGCATTTCCCTGATGACTAAGGATGTTGAGCAATTCCTTAAGTGTCTTTTGGCCATTTACAATTCTTCTTTTGAGAATTCTCTGTTTAGATCTGTATTCCATTTTATGATTGGATTATTTGGTAATTTGATGTCTAGTTTCTTGAGTTCTTTATGTATTTTTTAGATCAGTCCTCTGTCTGATGTGGGGTTAGGATCTTTTTCCATTCAGTAGGCTGCCTTTTGTCTTAGTGACCGTGTCCTTTGCTTTACAGAAGCTTCTCAATTTCAGGAGGTCCCATTTATTAATTTTTGCTCTCTGTTAAGATCCCAGACTTACTTTTTTGAGTGTTTTTTCTGAACTCCCCCTCCTGTTTTTTTTGAGTTTTTATGTATTCTTAATATTAGCCCTCTGTCAGATGTACAAGAGCAGGAATTTCAACAAAATCAGGGAGCTTCACCTTAGCATAAGTACTTCTCGAAGGATTCACTTCTTTTTCTATCAAGTGTGGAATTAAAATTGTATCCTATGAATTTGGAAGAGGCACACATATTCAGTCCATTACATTTTAACCTCTTGCCCTGCAAATCTCATGTTTTTCTTGCATATAAGATACACTCATTTTATTTTACTATGGCAGAATCATTTCCTGTGTTAGCTCAAAAGCATAAAGTCCAGTCTTATCCAGATTTAAATTAGATGTGGGTGAGATTCAAGGTAAGATTAACTATGAAACATTTTTCCAGTTATAAAACCAAGAAATCAGAACATGTTTATATCTAAAATATAATGGTGGAAAGGGTAGCACCATTAAACCTATAGTCTTGAAGATAATTTTCTTTGGCTTAGTGCCCTACCCTAAGGTCAACTGGAAATGTGATGGACCCACTGCTATGGGCCTTTGTCTTGACCTGGTGGCTATCTGGAGCATCCTTTGAAGGGATGTCTTTCAGTTTTGTTTGGTACAGTATGTGGGAGCCACACATGAGAGGGTTAGGACCATGGAGTATTGGAGAATGCAGTCTCTTAAAGAGGTGATGTTGGACACCAGTGACCTTGCCTTTAAAAGTGTTTTATCCCTAGATGTTTAAATTCTGGGTTTGTGATGGAAGAGCATCTCTGATCCTCTGTGAAGTACCTATGGGGTCATTCTATCATTGTTTTGGACCATAGATACTGGTTTCGAGTTGTTGGGTTATTTCCTTATTGGCTTGGTAACTAGTACCAGGCTTTCATTGAGATGGCAAATCTTTGCCCAAGACCTTCTCAAATTGGTTCAAAGCCTTTGTTTTGGCTCCTCTTCAGCTTCTCCTTTCATTCAATATTGAACAGGGACTTGTGCATGCTTTTAAGTTCTTCTTTTTTGTTGAAATTCTTTTATTACACCTTATGGTGGTTTGGATGAGAAACTCTGCAGAAAGGTTACGGAACTTGTAGGAAGTGGACATTGAGGCTTTATAGCCGTATCCACTTCCTGTTTTTTCTTTCTGTTTCTCATGTGGAGGTGACATGTGATCCGTCTGCTTTCTGTTAGGCTGGATTCACTCTCTTCCTGGCCATGATGAACTGCACCCCCTCTGGAAATAAAAGCTAAAACAAACCCTTATAATTTTTTTGGCTATGGTAATTTCTCACAGCAATACAAATGTAACCAGTAGACACCTCTGGTCTATCTTCACATTATGTGCAATCAAGAGAAGCTTCTCCCTAATAAACGCTTTGATTTTAAATTTCCAATCTCATTGTGCACAAGCTTAATTGCCCACAAACATAATTGATCCACCATACATTGTCAAATTAGTGACATACACCACATCCCATGGGATCTCATCAGGATGGACTTTACCATACATGCTATTCCCACATCCCATGTTTTTTTCATATCTCTTAAGATTGAAATTATCTTTATAGCCTTTGTGGGGGTGTCACCATAGTTTCTTCTTGGGACCATTCATGGCAATGAACACAACATGGAACTGCATGTTTCTTTATAGCATAAATTTCTAAATCCTTCTAGTCTTTACTTATTACTTAGTTCCAATGAAGCCCTGTATTTTCAGCAGCATCCCCATTTCAGGGCACAAAAGTCTTTAATAATTGGTGTGATCCAGAGAAATTGAAGCTGTTACATTTTATTGATTTTTATTGAGCTCTACATTTTTCTCTGCTCCCCTCCCTGCATCTCCCCTCCCCTTCAACCCTCTCCCAAGATCTCCTGAGTAAATTGGGAGCATGGGGACCTTGGGAGGAGAAGCTGTTTTTATATTACTGATGTTATTCTGTTCTGAGCCTAAAGATTTGAGAACTGGTAGGAGGGATAGGTATTTAAGTTTCTGCTCCACAGACCTTGAAAGAATGATACTCAACTTCATATGGAAAAACAAGAAAGCCAGGAGAGCCAAAACAATCCTGTACAATAAAAGAACTGCCAGAGGTATTACCATCCCTGACTTCAAACTCTATTACAGAGCTACAGTAATTAAAATAGCTTGGTATTGGCATAAAAACAGAGATGTTGACCAATGGAATTGAATTGAAGA
>LOEQ01000773.1:645523-698763 GCA_001685075.1 Bramus lutescens | reverse complement strand
TTATTAACCAATGAAAGTAACACATAGACAGATGACCCTCCTACATCAAAATGCCAGCAGATTTATTTCTTGTAGCTATTCAAGAGTTCATTGTCATGGATCGATCCAGGATATAAATGAGCAAAAGCCAGTTCTTAATTTTCTTTCTACCAGAAACGATTTTGAGAAAGGTAGAAGAATCACTTTGGCTAACTTTAGGATTTACACAAACAAGTTCAGCAATCAAGAGAGTGTGCTAGAGCCACAGAGATCACACGGGTGAAGGAATAGAAGAGTGTCTAGATATACACATGGATTCCAGCTACTTTTGTAACAGTGCTATAGTGGTTTGAATGAGAATGACTCCCCTAGGTTCATATGTTTGAACACTTGGTCCCTAGAGTGTGAGAAGGATTAGGAGGCCTGGCTTTGTTGGAGAGTATGTGGCACTGAGGATGGACTTTGACATTTCAAAGTTCTCTCCCCCTTCACTCTCTCTGCACTCCCTGTCTAGTCCTGTGAATCAGGCATAAGCTCTCAGCAGTTGCTCCAACACCATGCCTGCCTACCTGCTGCCATGTTCCCTGGCATGATGGTCATGGAACCTGTGGAACTGCAAGCAAGCCCCCCAGTTAAATTTGCTTTCTTTTATAAGTTGCGTTGGCCATGTGTTTTGTCACAGCTGTAGAAAAGTAATGAAGAAGGATGCAGAAACAACTGTTGGAAGAATATAGTATTTATCAAAGGGCACTGGAAGAAAAAAATCAAATATGAAAATTTTGCTACAAGGGAAAATGTTAGGCTCCACCCCAGTCCTACTGAATTGTAATATTCTTGAGCAGGTATTGAGCAATCTGTGTTTCAAATTCTATTAATTATTTGATGATTTATATACTCATGAAATATATTTCAATCATATTTATCCCAAAATGTGTGTTTATTTTTAAGATTATTTATTTTTTTATGTGATGAATGTTTTGCCGAATATATGTAAATGTACCATGGGTGTGGCTGGTGCCCATGGAGGTCAGAAGAGGTATTGAATCCCCTGTGTCTGGAGTTATGGATGGTTGTGAGCTACCATGTGGGTGCTGGGAAATGAACTCAGGTCAACAGAGCAAGAAGTGCCCTTAACCACTGAGCCATTGTGCCAGGGCAGCCCACTCCTCTGTCCTTCCTGGGTTTCTGTTGCTAGCTAAGGTAAGGATACTGCATGCCAGGTTTAGCAACCATAAGTTGGTTAACATTGTGTCTTACTCTTTAAAGCAGGGCCCTGGATAATTTCAGGGTAGTTAATGCTCAAGACCCCAGGCGTTCACTTTGCAGTGTCATCTTTGGTCCCAGTTGGTCATGGAAGTTCTACCCTTCCCACTTCTAGCTTAACATAAGCATTAGACATTGGAAACATTGTAGTTCCATCCCAGGTCTGTCCATCCCTCACATATAAGCAGATCTTAATTATAAGCCCAGATCAGAAGGGAGAAACTAGAGCACTGACCACTGTTTCCTGTGTGATTTGCTTATGGTTACTGCATTTAAAAAGCCGCATTCCTTCCTAATTAGGCGTTCAACTGTAACTTCCTTTCCAAACTGATTCATTACACTCTGGACACTCCTTTTTCTCATTTTTAAATTCCAGTTGTCTCATGGTGCTTGCCAGCCAGAGCTGAGAACGTCACTGCCTGTTTTAATGTCTCAGTGGGTTTCTATAACACAACTGCAGAAGTTTCTAGAAGCAAAGTCTGTTGCCAGGTGAAGCTTTCCATCTGAAACTTGAATGTGACAAGCTTCCCCATCACTTGGAGTCCTGTTATAATTAAGGGCTGGTGAACCCACTTTCAGTTTGAGTTAGTGAGTATGTGATGTTTATTCAAACAGCTTGGTTTCAATAAAATGTCTAGATGTATGTTGCCAGCACTTTCCCCATTAACTTTTAAATCCCTGAGTTTCAAGGGAAATCCAGCTCATATGTTTCTCATCCATTTGCATTTAACTCATCAGAATATTATTTCGCTAGAACACGTTTTCATCCAAGTTTTGGGCAGATAGCTCTTGAGATCTTTGACTGGAGGAGATTTGGTGTAAGTCTACAAAACAGGGAGCAAGATGAAGCTTCAGAAGTTGGACCATGCTTGGCTTTGTTCCCAAACCTTGCTTCAAATGCCTTATGCTTGAATTTGCAATAGATTAACAGCATTCTTTCACTATTCCAGGAAAATATGAGCCTTCACTTGATACCATTGACTCAGCCATGAAGGCAGTATGGAGGGTGAGTGCAAGGCATGATCATTGAACATCTCATTTAGTTGTAGTAAGGAGGATGCTTTATCCCAGAAACATCTCCAAGACAATGATCTGTGTGCCTATTTGACACTGAAGCTTGGAAAACTGGGGAGGGACCCAGTGACTTATTCCCATCCCCTGAAGGCCATTCTTAAGGAACGTCTTAGGCCCTAGAACTGTATAAATCAATGTTTCAATTTCTTGAGTCAGATTAGAGTTCAAAATGTGGCATTCTATGCTATTAAGTTAACAACAATGTGGATCTAAGAAACACTTGTTGTGAGCACACTGTGTTAGAGGTAACAGTGTCTAGTCATGAAAACAGGCCCATCTTAAGTCTTTCAGTAAAACGACTTTAACATAGGCATATGTCAAACAGAGACAGGAAGTTCCAAACAGCAAAAGCAAGACAACTGAACTCAGGGAAAACTGACAGATGTAAGAGGAAGCTACTAGGTGCAAGGCTAAAAGATTAAAGAGCTTGGAACTATGGGCTTTGGAAGCTAGAAGACAAGCTCCTATGGGGCTGGAAAGCAGGGAGGGAGGAAGGNGGAGGGAGGGAGGGAGTAAGGAAGGAAGGAGCATGAGGAAGGAAGGAAGGGTTTATTTGGTTCACAGTGTGAGGATGTGTTCATCGTGGTGCAGAGACATGGAAGCAGGAGTGTGCAGTGGCTGGACACATTGCACCTATAGTCAGAAAGCAGAGAGTGATGAACACTGGTTTTCAGTTTGCTTTGGCAAAATTCAGTCAGGAATGGTGCTAGCCACATTTAGAGAAGGTCTTGAAAAAACACCCTGTGTGTAAAGACCCAATCCAGAAGCTCCTTCACACACATGACCAGAGCCTTATCTCCAAGACAATTCTAGATCCTGCCAAGTTGGGTCAGTATTGCCCATCGCAGAGTTGATGGTCATTAATTCTTTCCAAGTTCAGAGGCCATATGCTTTCCTCCCTACTCTGCTTCTGTTTCTAATAACCTCATCATTCTCAGCTATGAAATGGGCCCTGTTGTCATTGCTGTGTCTGTCTGAATGGTGAAAATAAACAAGCATAAAGACCTTTGGTAAGTGATGGAGCATGGGATACATTTAAGCATTACATTCCTTCAACATGAAAATTTAAACGAAGAAGAAAATGAAAGGCAAAAGTTGCTTTTACTCCTGCCATCTATTGAAGTAAATGATTTCTTCTTTCATGTAATCAGTTTTATTTCCTACCATTATTTCTATTTTAAACTCAGAGCACTAGAATTTTCCTCTTAGCGCATGCAAGTCAGCCGTCTCTCTTCTAAAATAGATTGTGATTTTTAAACACTAAGCTATTTTTTTATGAAATAAGTTTACGGAGGAAGGAAGCAATTTTAAATAAGATTATTAAAAAATAGGGCTAAGGATGTTTTACAGCTGTATGTAATGGCATTAAAAGGAAAAGCCTAGCCATGTTTATAAAATTGTAAACAGAAATAAAAATCCATGTTGCTTTTTACTTTTTCCTAATTATATTGCATTCATGTAGGTTCAAGTGATAATGTTTATAAAGTATGATATAATTATGGGACCTGATACAGATGCATGTTTATGCTTCAGGTTTGAAATTATTTCTGTATTGAAACTGAGTGCTTGCTTTGGAATATTATTAAGAGGTAAGTGTCATCCAAAAATTGAAAGGGAGGATTTAAAGACCTCAAGTGTATGGTTCTGGGTACTGACTGTCCCCCAAAGTCTGGACAGGTTGTGTTCTCTCAGTAACAAAATGCCATGTTGTGTCCTTTTCATTTTGGTATTTTTATTTAGTAAAGCAATGCACAAATTCAATGAAAATCTATTACCCGTAGAACTCATTTCTAATGCTCACCTGATCAGAATTGACAAGGGGTTCCTTCTCCTGAATTTTCTTACCAGGTAGTTTTCATGATTTTTACCCCCCTCTTTTTGCTTCATCAAAACATACAGAACTGGTGTGGAGTCCTTTGGAGCCCTCAAGGTGTTTTATTCTCCAGCCCCTTCTGTCACTATCACTAAAAGTGGGTGGCAATAGACTGTTTCCCCCTTGGGATATTGTTAGAATAGGCTGCCTTTATGTGTATTATTTTCTTAGTCAATGAGCTTTGGAAGACAAAAAGCTATCAGTCTGCTACCCAGTGGCTTGCTTTCACACAAAAATACCCTTAGGGGAACCACGGTGACTGGTAGAGGAGAAGGTATCGCCTCATGTTTCGGCTTCTACCCATGAAAATGAATTGGAAAGGTAGAACTGTTGTCACATGGGGCATTCCAAGGGGAGCACCACAATCAATTGGAAAAGGGAAATGTGAATTCGCAATACCTATTTGGTCTTCCCACTCCAGTGGCGGAAAATGTTAAAATTGTGTCTGGTCGGAAGCATTCAGAGTCACAATTGAATTTCACTAGAAGTGTCTCACACAGTGTGTAAATGAATGCGGAGTCGGCCTTCCATTGGCCCTTTAATGAATCTCAAGGACTCACATACCCAACACATTGTCCCTAGAAGGTGTATTTTTCTAAGGACAATAGAATGTAAATATGTGTGACACACACACACACACACACACACACATATATATCTATTTTCTCCCAAGGAAATGGTCCCAAAGTGAGGAACATTATTCTTTCAATGTAAGTGCCCCTGGGATGTCAATGGGGTATTTTCCAATCTTCACCCTCAAGTTACTTTAAAAAATGACTTTACAAAGTCAAGAACTATTCTTAATATGGCTGTACTGACAGTGTATAAGGTTTGCAGAAGCTGTCACTGTCAATCAAATGTCAAGTCTATAGCAACTTTGAAATGTCAGTCAGAGTTTACCTATTAATGCACAGGATTTTCCACTCGAGCAGGCTCTGCAAGTTTCAGTGTTTTCTGCTGACCCCATTCACTACAGTGGGTAACATTGGTACATGTTTTATGGGTTAACTTCTCGTTGCCCCTGTCAAAAGTGAGGTAGGGTCATAAATTAAAAGAGATATATGTGCATAATCTGAGGAACATAAAGAGAAGATCTCAAGGGTATCTTTCTTGCCTTGAGTACAATCTTTGGATTAGAGAATACATATTTAAATATATTTCATCATATAGTTCTATAATATTTAGACATTTCTATACTGCAGAAATATGTCTAATATAAAAGATATGATTTGAACATTTCAAGCATGCAGGACAGCAGCATTAAATACTTTCAACTTATATATGACCATCACTACCATCTGTCTTTGAAGTTTCCTCTTGCCAAACTGAAAGTTGGCCTCAGGATGTTCTGATTGGATATGGGTTGAATGTATTCTCCGATGGCATGTATATTATGGGATTGGCAGGCCTAATGATAGGTGGAGCCTAGTTGGAGGTTATTATGTGATTGAGGGTACAGTCTGTGGCAAGGAAGACTCAGAGGAAGTACGTGAGAAAGTTACTATAAGCCACACAAATATGGCCAATGCTCCATCCCCAGCCTCTTTGGGTTTCTGTGTGACTTCTCACTCTTGCATGCTCCTCTGTGGTTACAATGTCATTCACTGTGTGGCTCTTTCCAAAACCTTGACCTGTTGTTGGACTGTCAGCTTTTAAAATGCCAAGGAGAGAGAGGAGAGAGGAGTGAGGAGAGAGGAGAGGAGAAGAGAGGAGAGAGAGAGAGAGAGAGAGAGAGAGAGACTGTCTATATGACTATGTATATGCGTGTGTGTATGTCAGAGGATAACCTTGAGTATCAGCTCTTGTTCCCATTATGCTCAAGGCAGAGCCTATCTTGTCCGCTGCTGCCTGTGCCAGGGTGGGTCTCCTTTGAGCTTTTGGAGATTCTCTCATCTCCCAGGAGGGCAGCCCTGGGATTACATGTGCATGATTTTCCCCTCTTATGAATGTCTGTATGGGAACTGAACTCAGGGGGTCAGGATTGCACAACAAGTACTTTATTCTGAGAGACATCTCTCCACCCACATGCTTTATGAGTATCCAGACTCAGGTATTTAACATAGTATAGAAAAAGAAAGCTGCAGTTATACATTTTGAATTGAACTCTTCTAGGTGCCTTATATAAACAAAACCGTGAAATATTTGCTGTTTTGTATGATTTCTTTCACTTAGCATAATAATGTCTTAGAATTGTATTCACCTTGCTATATATATATTTTTTATTTGGTATCCTATCTTAGCACTAAAGGCCAAAGCTTCTGTAATACCCAAGCCCTTTTGGAAACTGCCTACCATTTTAGTGCAGTTGTAAGGGCAGAGATCTAGAACAGAAACATATATTGATTCCTGTAAATAAATCACTGCTCTACACGGTCATGTGTTGCTATCTTGTAGTTGTAATCAGTTCTATAATAACAGTAGTGCATGTGGTGGGCAAGATGCTTTACGCTGTGAGAATTCATGTAATTCATTCTCACAGTATTCATGTACAGAGAGTCTGTTATTTTTCCTTTTCAGTAAATGATAAACCAAGGAGGTAGGGGAGGATCAGTTAGAGACATAGCCAAGTCTGGTTCCAGACACTGTGTGCTTTATCTTTCTCATCACTGAGGGGCTGAACCTAAACTGGGCAGAGCTAGATGTTCAACATTTCTAAAAGCATGCCAGCATGCACTCAAGATAAGAATCCGAAGTGAATGATTTCCGTGTAGTTAGAAGTATTTATCAAAACCGAAAGAAAAAGAAAAAAATTTTTGTTTTTTTGAGACAGGGTTTCTCTGTAGCTTTGGAGCCTATCCTGTAACTACTTCTGTAGACCAGGATGGCCTTGAACTCACAAAGATCCACCTGCCTCTGCCTCCCAAGTGCTAGGATTAAAGGCGTGTACCACCACCGCCCCTCTTAGTTTTGGCTTTTAAGTGGCCATAGAGGTCACAGGAAAAGTTTAAAGGAATTCTAAAAATGGAGCTGTTGTAAGGAGGTTAGTTTGCTAAACTTCTTGATTGCTGGTTATCTTGTGGAAACTCTTTGAGAGCTGTTTTGGCCCTGTTGACTTTGACTTTCCCCTCGATTCCATGGAGAAGAAGCACCCTAAGCAGGAATTTGAAAATCTAGCTGTCAGGGAAGAAAATGTTAAAGCTGGTATGAACCATAGAAGTGTTTTTAGGGTAGTCGGGCTAAGTATGGATGGCATGGCCTAATAGAACAAACTAATAAAACTCCACATTAATTTTAAAAAGTTCATGTATTTGTATCTTTTATTGTTAAATCAATTCTGATCAATAACTTATTTATATTAGCTTTTTTCCCTGCCAAAAACACTACAGTACATATAATAGCTTACAACCTCAGATGTATTGCAGATCCAGACCTCATGTTCTGCATTAATAAAATATGGCATTTCAGGTGTTTGTAAGGGACTTTCAGCATTGGCATCATGACCCTGGGGTTGGGTTTGTTCCTACTGGGAATAAAAAGCCCTATCCTAATGTAGAAGTGCAGGGCAGCCTAAGGGCTGGAGAAGGGAGCTTTGTCAGAAGTTAATGTTAGCACATTAGAATTGGGCCATAATGGGATATGGAATCCTCATCCTTCTTCTTGTAGAGACAGGCACCAGCAATCCATCTTTTGCCTCTGTCACCCTAATTTAGGTCATTCCTATTGTGAGCCTTCTCAAATAGTACCTGTCTGGGTCTGCAATTTATGTTGAAGAAGCATTAATGCAAGCTCAATAAGATGAAGAACTTCACAGTGTGGTGTTATCTGGGGATGATATATCTTAGAGCCTCAGACATGTTTAATTAGGTTTGCAAGAGTCAAATTGACTTTGGCAGTAATGAAGCTTTCTTTCTCTCCCTTCCTCTCATATTCCGCTATAATAACTTAGAAGGTGGTCAAGAAATATCTTTTCAGTTTTGGTATCTTTGTAAATTATCTTTCCTCTTTCTCTATTCTGGAGAAAAAAACTAATCTGTCTTAAAAATCCAGTTCTTGCTGAGGATAAGCGGAAAAGAAGAGCTGATCAAGAAAGACACAGTGTGGCCAATAACAAACCTGAGGTGTTGAACTCTCAAATATTGAGTGGCATCTTTTGGAAACATTTAGTAAGTATTTAACAAGTGTTTACATTGGAGCAGCAACCAAGGGTTTTATAATTTTTGTTACTCTCACTTTAATTTTACAGGAAACTTTGATTTTGACTTTAGCATATGAACAATTTGGTCAACATTTTAAGTATCAGGAGCTAGCACTCAAAGGAAAACTTCTGTTCCCAGTTACTTTCTCCTAAGCAAAAGATCTAAGTTCCAGTGAGAGAAGCCCTTCCCCTATGTGATGACTGATAACTGAAGCAAAAGGCAAAATCAGCTAACCTGGGCTGCCTTTGAAGGTCATGGGCTCGAACAGGCTTTGTCTATGCTAGTACTACCCATTCAGTCTGCTAGGACTACCCCTTCAGAACCCTGGAAGAAATGAAAGATCACACTGATGATTCTGAACCTAATCCCAAATTATTGAAGTATTTTCTTACTTGCAGACTCATTTATTTACTTCTATAGTCTGAATTTTTTATTTTGATTATATGTATATGGGTATGTGTACATGAATGCAGGTGCTCGCAGCATCCACAAGAGGTTGTCGAATTCTTTGGAACTGGAGTTACAGGCAGTTAGTTGCCCAATGTGGGTGCTGGGAACTGAACTTGGGTTCTCTGCAAGAGTAGTATGTAGTCTTATCACAGAGCCATCTCTCCAGCCCTGACTTTTCCATTCTCTTAATAAATCTTTGAAATCAGGCATTTTAAGTTCAATGTATCTTTGAGAGACTCTCATCCCAGGTTAGTCATGCACACAGTGATTAAACCAGGAAAAGGCCAGTAGTCTTAATTCATCTAGCACAATCATGGGCTTTTCATTGAAATTTTCAATAACTGGTATTTAATAGAGACAATACTGAAGAATGAAGGAGAAGAAGGAAAATTCCCATCCAAAGTGACAGAAAGGGGAATGATGTAGGCTGTTATCTATTTTAATGAATAAAGAAAAGAGAAGGGGGCAATTTAGAAGTCATATGAAGAATAAAAACCTTAGCAAGAACGGTTATTTCCTTTTATAAAGACAGGTCTCTGGGTTGAAATTTGGATGTCTAAACTTCAGAAAATGTCTAATGTTTTCATTTGGAAGAATTATGGGAGCTAAAAGAAGAATTTTTTTTTAGTGTAGTCTTCTATTTTAAGGAGTAGAGAATTGCTCAGTTGTCACTTGTGGGAAGACGGCAGTTGTCCATTGCCTCATTCACAAAAGCTCTAGTGAGCATTTCATGATAAGTTGGGAGTTCAAGAACAAATGTACAGGTTCCTACATCACTTACACATTCAACATACTTACACTAACTTTCCTGATCTCTCCTGTCAGTGCTTTGTGGCCCAGGCACAGCTTCTAGCTGCTATCAGCAACCTGAAGAAATCCTCTTGGTTTTTAGGGACCTTGACTCAGGCAAATTCATGATTTACAGCAGAGAAGAATTTCAAGACTAGCTAATTTATGGAGCAGAGTTGGGGGAAAGTAAAGATATTTTAATATAGGTTTAAGCATGAAGATTGATATAAAAAGAGGCACTCAGAAGGAAGTGTGTAGGTGTGGGTTTCACATGGGCAACTCACAATTCATTGTTTTCATGATAGTCTTGTTCAGGGTATTGGGGTTTGGAGTTAGTATCTTTGAAGTGTTGCTAAATTAGATCCTCATTGGTTCTTGAGGGACATTTGACAGGACTGTGACTGGTGAAGAAAAAGAAGCCCACAGAGACACAAGAATGTTGAAGGAAGCTGCTTGTTGGTTCCCAGCTGCTCGGCAGTTCAGACCCCAAATAATCACACAGAAACTATATTATTTAAATCACTGCTTGGCCCATTATCTCCTGCTTCTTATTGGCTAACATTTGTATCTTAATTTAATTCATTTCTAGTAATCTGTGTATTGCTACATGGCCGAGGCTTACTGGGTAAAGTTCCCAGCATCTGTCTCTGGTGGAGCTACATGGCTTCTCCTCTCTGCCTCCTTTTTCCCAGCATTCAGTTTAGTTTTCCTCGCCTACCTAAGTTCTACCCTATCAACAGGCCAAGGCAGTTTCACCAATGGTATTCACAGCATAAAAAGGGGAATCCCTATCATAGGAAGATGGGACAACTATAGGGTAAACAAAATTAGAGGCTAGGGAGATATCTAGAAGAAAGAGCAAGGACCTTTCCCAAGTCATAAAACTTCAGGCCTTAAACCCAAGTCATTATGACTTTAACATAAAACATCCCTCTATACATAATAGAAATTTTACCTACACCTACTTTACTGCAAATGTTGTTTGTTATGGTGGAAATTTTGTTTTTCAATTGGTGGAAGGTTTTCCTTGGTCTGAAGTGAGGCAATCTTTTCATTCCTACAGTCTACCATGCCTCCTTCCTGCTGAGCCATTTATACCTTCTAGAGGACAAAGTAGTAGATGTGTGCTTCATTCGCTAATGACCAAAGATCTAACAAATGCTTTACAAATATTTTAAATATATTTTTGACCTTCCCATTTTCTGAAACATTTTTATGTATTTTTTGCATGATCATATAATGTTGCCTGATGAAAAAGATAAAACCTTGAGGATTTAATATAACAAGGGGGCAGCAAATAGTTGTGAAATCACTGACCAGTCTGGTGCCTGAAATGACAGGGAAGAAGGGTTTGAAAGCTCCATCTTAGCTGATGAGAGCAGTGTCGCATGAATTGATGTCTATCTGGTCTCAGATGAGTGGGATTGTGAATCAAAATACACACCAAGGAATGCACTCCTTAGCTGGAACTGAGAGATGGAGATCTTTAGGTGAAGAGAATGACCGTATATGGAAGAGAGAATCACTAGAGGTAGTAATTAAAAACTGATATGTACATCCAATCTTGAATAAAATGATTGGCATGAAAACTCTAAAATCATAAGGAGAATTAAAATTTGATCCCTTAAGTGGTTTATTATATATAGACACAATGACTGAATTTTTTTATTCACAAAGGAAATCAACAACGACAACAACAAACCCAAGGCATTCACATCCTGTTTGAACCAACAATCAACCACAAATGCCCTGCTAGAAAGTTTAAAAAGACTGCATTGAATTCACAGATGACATTTTCAATATCACCAATTTACTAGTTCTGCAATATTACAATCCACAAGTATGATACATCATTGTATTTATTTGAATCATTTTTATTCTCAGAAATATTTCTACATTTAAGTGAACATCTCTAGGGTGAGTTAAATTTATTCCTAAATATTTTATGTTTCTGGTGTTATTATGATAGGCAGTTTTAATTTTGTCTTTGGATCTTTGGGTACTCTTGTTAAGAATACAATTGGTTTTGTATACGAGTCTTCTTCAGTCCTGTGACCTTCCAGGCTCTGTTTATTCTGGCTTGTTGTCCTTAAGAATTGTCCCATGTTGTCTCACCCCATCTGCAGATAATGACAGTTCTGATTCTCTGCAGGTAATTTTTATTACCCTGTTTTCCTTACTTGGTTATATGGGCTAAGCCTCCCCATCCCCATCTTGGAGGACATTCTTAGTTCTCACATCATCAAAGGGACATTCTCTGTAGGTTATTCATGGATGTCACTGCCGTCTTCAGTAGTTCCGCAGCATCAGCTCTCCTATTTGCCTTGGGCTTTCTTTCCTTCTCCTTCTCCACATTCTTCACATAAAAGATCAGGTAATTTCTTTATACTTTTCACCTTGTCATTTGAAACAATTTTCCTCCAAGGATGGTTTTATCTGAAAACCACACATGCTAGGATGTTGCATCATCATTTTACTCTGCACTTCTGTACATTATTATTTTCAACTATGAATTATTTATAAATATATTGTTTAGTTTCTATGTATTCCTAACCTGCACAATTTTATTCTGTGTTTCAGTTTAATTTGGTTTTTAACAGAATGCATAGTTTGTACAAACTTATTTCATTCAAGTTTTTAAGTTGTGTGACAGGGTCTAGTACCCTGATAAATATGTAGATTGTCCCATGCCTATTTGGAACGAACATATACTGTGCTGTATTTGGGTGATATTCAAGCTATGTCTCACTGATAGCGCTGATTGGTAGTGTGATTCAAATTTGGGGAACAAGATTAGCTACTTTGTCATTATGAAATGCCTTCTTTGCCTCTCTAAATAATATTAGTATTTAAAATATTTTAAAATTTATTTTGTCTAATATTTATACAGCTTGTTCAATTCTTTATTAAATTATATTTCACATGGTTTGAGCTACTTTCATCTTTGTGACTTAGTCATATTTTTGAATCTAAAATATTTTCACAGTTAGCACTTAATTATATATGGTTTTATAATCCAGCCTATCTTTTATATTTACTTATTTTCTTGTAGAGGTATGGATGCTTTGTCTGCATGTATGCACGTCTGTGACCAGTATATGTATGTGTGCCTGGTACTCGGGGAAGTCAGATCCCCTGGAATAGGAATTTTAGAACTGTATATACCACGGTGTAACTTCTGAGAATCAAGCCTGAGTCCTGTGGAAGAGCAGCCAGTGGTCTTAACTGCTGCATCATCTCATCATCATGACCGTTTTATGTCTAGATGTCTCCTTCTTGGTTAATGTGGCTTTTGACATGGTGGGATGTACTTCTTCTGTTTGGCTGTTTGCTCCTTACGACTCTCACACCGTCTTTGCTCTTGTCTCTTCATTGCTGTCTTTTGTGTTTGGAGTGTTTTTACTATAAAATTTAGGTTACTTTTTCTTTTAGTCTTTATATATTTTCTCCTTATCTCAATGATTACTCTGGGGATTACAAGACGGATCTCAATTTTTAATCGTCTCACTTAGATGATCACAAGCTCAAGCCTGTCTGCGTGTAGAAGATTTGCTCTGGCATCTGCCTTCTTTCTTCTTTTGCACTGCAATGTCTCATGAACTCTACTAAGCATTGCGAGATTTTGAATATCAGATTGCATTTTGAATTTAATCTCATAGAATCTGAGAATGCAATTTAGAGACCCCAAGCAAAGGAGGAAAGAATGATAATGAAAAGTTGATGTGAGGAGGGTTGACCCAGGGGTGGCAGGAGGGAGCAATTAGGATGGCCCCAGGGCTGAGGACAGTAAGTGCAAAAGGAAGCAAAGCAGTGATAGCAAAACAGCAACTTCAGTTTCACAGACATTCCCCTGAATTCCCCCGAAGCTGGAGTTGTGTTGGGGAAAAGTATGAACACTGCCTCAAGATTTTTCGGACTTGCAGTTTCTAAGGTACAAAGCATGAGGTGTACGTGGAAATAGATTTCATGGCTCATAGCTAACCTGTGAAGGTCCCAAAAGCATTAGCTTTGTACTCCGTCACCACGTGGACTCTATCTTAAGGGAAGATTTCTGGGGGTAGGGGGGTACTGCTAAAGTGATTTTCTTAAAGAATTTGATTAATGGAGGCAGTGAGGTGTCCGCTCTGCAGTGTCTGTGCTAACTGATTTTTAAAGTTCACAAAAGCTTCTTTTTAAGTATTACTAATGCATACACTGTCACGCGAGGGGCAGTAAGCGGGAACATCTGAGATTCTGACGGAGACCACGGGAAGCTCGCACGGTCATTCTGCCTCTGACCACCAATCATTTTCAGTAAGCTTCTTCATTCTTCTCAGCTTCTTTGTCTGCAGCTCAATAATAAAGGCAGTGCCGCTTATCTCCAGGTGAGCTGTTAAGCAGAGATCTCCTAGCTCACTGCTGGGGAGAATACAGTCATTCCGAAGCAGATAACAGTTCAGTTTCCAAGAAGTGAACCATTGTCTCCCCTTCTAAGACCTTAAGGGACTTAATGAGGTAAATTATTTAACCATCTTGTGGCTGTTTCTGACTGGATCATTTGAAGGCAAGTTGGTTCTGAAAAGTCTTCCTCTGCTTCTCTGGAAAGTGGAGCAAGACCCACTAAGCCAGTGATTCTCAACCTGTGAGTCATGAGTTTCTTAGTAGTCAAATGACCCTTTCAAGGGGGTTGCCCAAGACCACCGGGCACAGATATTTACGTTACAATTCATAACAGCAGCAAGATTACAGTTATGAAGCAGCAACAGAAATATTGTATGGTTGGGGTCAACACAACATGAAGAACTGTGTTAAATGGTCACAGCATCCAGAAGGTTGGAAACCACTGCACCAGCCTGGCATTTACTCCTTTGCTCCCAGGCATTATCTAGACACAGACTGGGTTTGTAAATTAAGCAACGGTGCATAGCACTATATGCCTAGGTACAGAAGCCAAGTTCACTCGATATCGCCCTCTGAATCAAACATGCTTCTGAGTGTCTCTGTCCGTCTATTTCCAGATATATAAAACTGCCTAATAGTAGATTTTTACCACAAAGGGTTAAGTGACTTCTTAGAAGATTGTACGGAGCAAAGCGAGGTCTAAGTACATCAAGTTATTGTTCTCTCGCTGTTTTGAGCTTCCTTTCAAAAATCCCTTTTCAGCAGCGCCTGGAGCAATATAAAAAAGAAGTTTCTGTTGCATGTTAGCCACGCAGTTTATGGCATTTTGTTATAGCAGCTGGAAGGGAATGTAGGAATGTAAGAAGGTGTGTAGGAAGCTGTTTTCCAGAAACTTTATGGGAAAAAGTCAGGATGATCGATTAGGGTCTGAAATTCCTCTGCCATGAAGGGAGTGATGATGTCTCCATGTCGATACTTGGAAAATACTTGCTTATTTCAATTGCCATTTTCCCCGAAGCTAATCTTATAGGCATGCTACATGTAGCATGTCATGTTTTCAAGGTGTCTAACCTGCTTTAAACACCAACACCTCCTCTATGCTGTCAGATTTGGATATGGTTTGTTTTATTTAGAATCGAGACTGCATATGTGCTGTATCAGGTGGATTTCTCTAAAGGCACAGAACTTATCAAATGTTATAACATTATTGGATTATCTCATATGGTAGGATCTGGGTAGTCTCCCAAGGTCCTCTGCTTGCTCAAGAAGCTGAAAACCTGGTCTAGACAGCTAACTAACCTCAGTCCAGGCAGCTAGCTAAACTCAGTCCAGGCAGCTAGCTAAACTCTGCAGTCCAATTTGATGCTGAAGGCCTCGAAAATACTAGAATTACTGGATGGTTTCTTCAGTCCTGTTGAGAGGCGGAGGCAGCTGGAATCTGATGACAGTGGAGGTTGGTGGCAGTGGCAAATGCACCATTGATAAACTCACTCACCAGTAACAAGTGAAAAGCGACAGATGTAGCATTGCCTTTTCCTGGAGCACTTTATAGCTGGGCCACCTACTGGAAGTTTCTGTCATCTCTGAGAGGGGGTCATTTCCCCTTCCGTTAATCCATTATGGCAATGTCAGACCCACTCAGAGGCAAATCTCCCAGTTGGACCCAGTTCCCATTAAGTTGACAATCAAGTTTATAGCTATTACAACCAACCAGAATAAACATTCCGTAGATCTGAATCACGAAGTCCAGAATTTGTTTGTGAACCAGCAGCTCAGTGAGTTTTTCACCCTTATGCTTTAGGAGAAAGACTATCAGAAGCTGGAATAGCAGAAGATCTTGTACAGAATTCTAGCCATGATCCTTTCTGTTTAGTTTTTAATTTGTCTTTATCATCTTCGTCAGTGCTGTTCAATACACCACTGGCCCGTAGTGAGTTATATGTGCAATATAAACCTGTCTATTGGATACATAAAAAATGAGGTAAAATTAGTTTTAACAGTATACTTTATTTAATTCATATATCTAAAATATCATGCCTACATGCAGTCAGCATAAATGTTTTTCAATAATTAGTTTTTAAAATTAGGTGCAAATTTTATTCTTATGGAATTTCTAAATTGGTACTTGCTATATTTTATGTGTTCAGTAGTCACCTATAGCTAGTGGCTACCTATTAGGAAGTGCAGTTTTATATATTTCTAAACTATACTTAGCTAACTTATATTAAGTAACCATGTTAATAGAAAAACAAATGTTTTATTATTTGCTATATAATAATGCACCCATCATACAACATATACAGTCAGTGATTTTTACATTTAAACATTGAACAGGATTATAAGGGTTCATAGTAGGAATCTTTCTGATGAAATGTAAGTTAGTAAAAACATGACCATTAAATAAAACATAGTAAAAACATGGCCATGCTGAGATGCGGTGCTTTCCCAAAAGCAGCAGATTTGGGGTTTTCACAGCTAGGGGTTTAGTGAACCCCAGTGTGTAGTATTCTGCGGCGATGTGTTTGAGAAGATGCCAGAGAGACAGAGACCATATGTCCAGAGTGAGTGCTCCTTTCAGTTTCCATGTAGGAGTTTCTGATTTTCATCCATGGGGAGATCTGCATCTCATGACTTTGGCTAACTGAATGCATCAGCTTTCTTGTCAACATAACAAGTGTTAGGGGAACAAATGAAATTCATAGACTCCAATGATAACCAACTCTGATAGTATTATGGTGCTACAGCTGTTAAAACTTTCATGACTGCGGGCTGCGCTGACGATGCCTACAGAGATACGCTGCGCTCTGAAAGAAGCCTGTAGTCACCCCCGTTGATGCTGATGTCATCCTCATCACTGAATTGGAACAGCTTATAATGATAGCTGCTAAAGTATTGATTTTGAACTCCATCTAGATAGGGAGCAGACGATAGTTTTAAATCTTGAATAGCTACTATCATGGCAACAATGCCTCCATCACAGGAGCAATTTTAAGGAAAAAATAGATAAAGTGTTTCTGCGATTCAAGATGCTCTCTGGGAAGGACATAAGCATTTTGGATTGAGGCCTCTTTCAGAATCTCGAGTAGAGCATGAGTTAGGATACTTGAACAGTTTAAAGGCACATGTGGGAGGAATGGGAAGCGAGGGTGACTGGGGATGTATGGCATTCCCAAATAATACAAATAGTATGTTGGGGAAAAATAAAGACACAGGCTCATTTAGGATGCGGATGAGTGTCCTTATACCAATTAGGGATTCTCTCCTAATGGCTACGGGGCTAACTAAGGGCATGTTTGGCGCTAGGAGAACTAAGTAAAGCTGAGACGACAAGTAAGCCTCACCTTTCATTCACTTCATTTGGCAAAACAACTCATAACTGAACTCATAACCTATGATGCCCTGGCCAGGAGCAGGGGGAGCCTTCTAGAGAGAACCAGCCCACAGAGTGTATTCTCCCAGGAAGGGAGATGCTTCTAGTGGGGATCAGGATTAGTTTTCAATGAAAGCTAGCCCTAACTTTGCCCCTGAGAGTGGATGTGGAGTCAGTAAGGAGGGCTACACAAGAGATTAGCTCTTTGAAATATAGGGCCATCAGTAGATCCTAAAAGAACCCAAGCTCCTGAGATCAATGAATATAGATAAGAATGCTGTTAGACTCAGCATTGAGAGCCAACATCAGCACTAATGTTTGCCTATCAATACTCATTTATGACCTTCCTTTTCGAGCATTTGGCTTCTGGAAGGGTTCTAAATAGATGGGTTTGTTTCCGCTTGTCCACCAATTTCTTAGCACACACCCTGTTTGTTATGTTTATAGCAATCTTAATTTCTTATACTGCTCTTAAAGGGGCTTTGGGTTTCAGTTTACCAAGAAATGATGCAGTTCACGCCTACATGTTTGTGGATATTTGGCTTGCTTTCTCCAGCTGTTTTCTGAGTTTGCTCATTTTCATACAGCCCCACAGCTGTGTGTTTGTTAGTGTTTATGCTAATCACAGAAACATGGAAATAAGGTTCTACTTTCTTGAAAGAGATCCATATTTATTTGTGTAGAAAGACCCATATCACAAATAAAATACACAAGTAAAACCCCTCTCATGGAAAGTGGTTTTGCACACATGTGTTTAATGTCACAAATCTGGTAGAGATAGAAAAAAAGAGCAATTTTGGATAAAGTTTGCGTTTGCTTACACTGATACCTATGAATAATCTTTCAAGGCATAAAATCTTTCTCAGTTTGAAGATGGAAAATATCATTTGAAAAAGCTTAAAATAAACCTCAGTATCAAATCCACTATGAAGTCATTGAGTGAAGGCTATTCAGGCACAGTTTTCTGGCTATCAAAAAAATAAAAATAAAAACCATGTTTTATGCAAGGAGAATTTATGGCTTTTACTTCAAAACATCGCGGATCTTAGGAAAATGTTTGTCTTTCTCATTTGGTATGATTTAGAGAAATATTTCTTTAGCATCTCTATTTCATATTGTGTAATGCACACGAGAGTCATGTATATGACATATTTACTCATGGTTTTTATTTGAAGGGAACTAGCTGGTTGCCGCAACTACGGCAGAAAGCTTTGTGGCAGAGATTCTTGCTTTCAAAAGAAAATTGAAGTTAAATAAAAAAGATTTCAAGGCAAGCCCAGAGAGGTCTTTCCTTTGCAAGAAGTAATTGATTTGCTCCCCCAAACAGTCTTCTAGAATTTTCGGTAGACAATGCTCTAACCTTGTCAGGAGAGGATAATAAATTTAGAGTTAGACCGTTTTGGAAGGAAGGATTTAAAATGAACTGCATTTTATAGGAACAGAGCACCAAGGGTCTGTTGTTAGTTTATAGAGCCTTGATTAGATAGGTTATTGATTTTGGCTGCTGGTGATATAGTTCATGTTCAGAAGGTATCAAACTCATACTGAACAAAATAGAAGCAAGCACTTGGGAAGAAAGAGAGAGCGTAGTAAGACACTAGCTAGCAATCTAGCTGTAATTCTTCCAATGGAATGGGCAGCTGTGTCTTACTGCCTTTAGCCCTCTGGAAGCAGTTATGTGTATTAAATACTGGAATAACTTGATATTTTAAAAGCTTATAAGCTCATCCAAGTAAAATGGTTTTAGAAGACTACCGGGAGTTTCATGATTTTATAGTTAAATCAATACCCAGATTTATGCCTTTTGGACAGAGAAACTTGAATTTAATTGAGAAAATGGATCTAATGAGGATAGACATATTTTGTGCAGATGTGGGGAGTCTTTTTTCTTTTTTCACTTATTATCTGAAAAAAAAAGAAACAGGTACTCTTTATTTAAAGATGAATTGAGCTTTACAGGAAATAAGACAAGTGTCCAGAAACTTTCAAAGATTTGTGACATCGCAGAGATATTTCTGAATATCTGAACTCTGGCACAATCATTTTCTTTCTGTTTGAAATTCTGGAATTTAAAATTCATTA
Organism: Bramus lutescens; assembly: GCA_001685075.1. Lineage (NCBI taxonomy): Eukaryota > Metazoa > Chordata > Mammalia > Rodentia > Cricetidae > Bramus > Bramus lutescens. The sequence continues at coordinate 679,367 of LOEQ01000773.1, read as the reverse complement.
ATTATACAGAAAAGCACATAATATTTTACTCTATCCTGCACAATTAATGGCCATATGGTATTAAACTGGCAACCAGACTTTCAGAATAACAGTTTTTAGCAGAGTCCTGTCTGATTTCCCTTTTTATTTTTCTGTATTTTATGGATCTTCACATAGAAATTTGTGTTTTATTCACTTAAATCATATTTTTTGACAAAAGGAAATTATGAAGGGTGCCACTAATTATTTTTTGTAGACAGAAATAAATAAAAATTCTCTGGATCTTATGGTCTGCACTGTCAGAAGTCCTAGCATCAGAAGTCCTAGCATGTTCCAAATGGAAGAATCCACATGAGAAAACCCAGGAAATACAGACATGTTTTGGGGATCTGCGATTTATTTTCTACTAACCCCAATTTTTCACAGTCTTTGACCACATTTTGCTTCAGGAAGGATTCTGATAAATGTTTCACACACACACAAAAATTTAATTCCATGGATATTCTGCCTGTGTAATAGCTGCACGATTAGACCTTGAAATGCAAGGAAACAAATTGAGCTTCTAGAAACATATGGACTCAAGCAACCATAAGAAAAATCATCGGAGGGCAGAATTTGGCTCTGTGGTATTTTTATGCAATGAAAGTTCCAGAAATAACTGACTGCTTTCCTGCTGTCCTGGAAACATACAATTTTACTTTTTCTAATCATTTTTTTCCACGTTAGGTTTTCTCTGCGCTCTCTTTCTCACAAATTAAGATTTCTATTCTGTCTAGACAACCTACGGATGTCAAAATTGTGTGAGGAATTTGTATCTCAAGCTGCCTGTGATAGATCATCCCCCCCTTTTTTATGAGTGTAACTGATGACTCGAGAATTTGAGAGCACCTGAGTTATGTGTGGAGCGTGAACTAACTTCATTGCCATTTCTCCCTCCTGGAAGATACTGTGAATGTAAGGAAAAAAAAAACCCTACAGATGTGTCGAATGCATACACTCAGATCATTTATAGGTTTTATATATAATGCTATAAATGAAAATATATTTTCAAAATGAGCACACTGCAGAAAATGGAAAATCTGAGTATAGTCTTGGCTGAAATAATTTTGAAAGTGGACATTGCTGTGATTTGAAATGTGTGGTTTTTTAAGAGTTCAACTCCCAGATTTACTCACGGATGATCTGTCTGTATTAAAGAGCATAAAGGATGTTTACATGCTTTTAAAGGACATCACTCTGTAGGTTGGAATCTCTATAGTTGGTTTTTTCTTTTTTAAGATTTTCTTCCCCAGGGGCACAGGCATTATCAAGAACCATCAGATAACCAAGAATGGATTCGTCCCTCCTGCTTGCCATAGCTTTGAGGATGGCACTTGGTTATTAGACCAGCAGAGATCCAGAATCAAGTCCTAAAAGCTTCAAGGTGCAGGGTTTTATATTTGGAGCATGTGGAGGGAGCCCTGATTTTATGTCAGTCATGATTTGCGTAGCAAGCCTTGCCCCCACCACAAAGAGTTGCTACCTACGAGGAGTTTGCTCATCTGAAGTGATTTCATTGAGGCAGCGGGTCTGATTCATTCAAAACACGGTTCCTATTACCAAGAACTTCTTATTAATCTTGTTCAATTAAGTTTCATTAAAAAAAAACCTTTTCTCTTTTATTCCATAGGTAACCACAGGCCAGGTAAAATATTTTTAAATTCCTCAAAAGGCTAGTTAGTAATTGGAACCAAAACAGATTTTCCCCTAAATTGTTACTTTGTTTCATTAGTGGTCTTTATTTTATTTTTTAAGTGATGCTCTCATGTTGGCCATGGAGTGTTCACTGCGTCATGCTAGAAGGAGTTTATGGTTTAATGGTCCCACCTGCATCCCGAGAAAGAGAAAACAAAGCTTCGTTTTTAATTCGATGGAAATTCCAGGCCATTAAGAAATGACTACTGCCAGTCTTCTGGTGTTAGTTAAAGGGGTAAAAAGTTCATTATACTCATTTGCTTATAAGTGCTGGGTTTATTTTTCTATTATTTAAAGAAATATTGTGCTTCATCCCAAAATAGTGGCTCAGGAGATGTCAGGCCTTTGCTGGCATTCCAGATGTATTTTGGTTGCAGGTAAGAACACATATACAAGATAGCTCATACAAAGGGTGAAGAGTAAGGATGAAGAGTGCCTCCCTTTCGTAATATTTCGTTTAAAATGATAACTATATTTTCCTGGAAACTGTGAACAGGACTGGTTCTCATGGTCTATTGTGGGCAAAAGGTAGCCAGGGAAGTTCACAGTTCCAACTGGACACATTTGTCATGCTGAGCTGACACTAAATTTTTACTTCCCAAGAGATGATGAAAGCAGCTGTGTGGGCATGCCTTTAATCCCAGCATCTACAAGGTTGAAGAAGGTAGATCACGAGTTCAAGGCCAACCTGAGATAACATAGCAGTTCCAGATCATCCTAGACTACAAACAGAGAAACTGTCTCAAACAAGAATTACACAAATGAAGATGGCAATAAAATGATGGGAATAAATTTTTCTTAACAGTTTCTCATTTATATTTGTCTTTAATAAACATTACTTTAGATCAAATGTGAGTTTTGTACCCGTTATATTTTCCTGTTTTGTAACCTAACACTTTGTAGAAAGTACTATGTGTAGTTTCAATTACTTCATATGGGAATGGTGTTTTCCAATCTAGTATGTTGAAACCATCCATGACAGAAGGCCCAGTGCCATGGAGGGCCTAAGAGATTGTGCAAATTATTGTCCACATACCTAATTATGGAAAGTTCCCTGTATCTTTCTTCTTGAATAAATATAAATTGTGTATATATATTCTGATATAGGCATTAACACACCACACTCATTACCTACATGTTTTATAAATTTATAAATCTATTATTTTTCAGCTACTTATGTGGTAGTCTAAATTACTATTAAATAGTCAATATCCCATTTGTTATAAAAATTAGGTGATATTATATCAATCTATTCACTTTAACTTATTTAAGACATAGCGTGAATGCCCACTATTAATAGTGGATTTCCAAACTCCATTTAAAATGGCTTTAAAAATGATGCAAAAATGTTCAGTGTCGCTCCATCCATGGATCTAGTCTACATGGGAAGTAGAAAAAGACAAGATCTCCTGAGTAAATTGGGAGCCCTGGGACCACGGGAAAGGGTTGAAGGGGAGGGGAGAGGAAGGGAGAGGAGCAGAGAAAAATGTAGAGCTCAATAAAGTAAATAACAGAATTTAAAAACCTGTTCAGTATCTCTCACAACTACGGAAAACAAAATCCATTTTAACCAGCAACACAACACTATATCATTAACTCTGAGTCACCTCTTTAGGCTGTGCAGTAGCCTCAACGCTTGTCCTCCTACCACTACTTTAATATGTAGGGGCGTTTATATATGATCAGCTGAACGATTTCAGGTTTTTATCCTCAGGAATGGTTCAGGTGTGTACATTGATCATGTACAGATAACACCTGAAGAGACAACATATCTTAATTCTTGGCGTAACGTCATCAATCATTTACGTTAGACAGAGACCATCTCTCTTCACTTTCACTTTTTTGAAGATAATAAAGACAGGATTATGAGTGCCAAAATTATCTTCTTAAGGCAACATTTTTCTTTTACTTTGCAGTATAAGAAATGGTTTGATGTATCAAGTTGTAGGGAAACAACCTTGATGTATTATAATGTACATATTATCAAGTTCTATATTTCTGTACCCAAGGAGTACTAGATGGCCAGAGATAAGAATGGTTGATCAGGAGCTGGAATGATGGCTCAGAGGTTAAGAGTACATGCTGTTCTTGCTGTGGGCCTAGATGTGGTTTTCAGCACCAACATAGCTACTCACAACTACCTGTAGCTCCACTTCTCAGGGATCTAATACCCTCTTCTGGTCTTTGTGGCTGCCATGCATGTACATGGTACACAAACATAGATGCAGACACAGCACACATAAAAATAAATTAACCTTGAAAAAAACTCAGAATGACTGGTTAACAGCCACACAACAAAAAGTTTCCATGTAGAACCATCCATGTTGCTAACTCCTGAACTGAATCCTCCCCATGATGATTTGGGGAGTCTCTTAAGCAAGTATTCCATCTAGCTGAATCTGTCACATGTCTTTTAGGCAATGAGTATTGGCTAAATATGGTATTTTGTTTGATTGTGTTGAATTTTATTTGTTTATCAGACATAAAACACTTCTGTAGTTGATAATTTTTTACAATGAAGCATATTGAGAATAGAAATGGTTTATGGCAGGAACTATATATAACATTTAATCTTTTGAAAAATTACAAACAGTGAAACAATCATGTATTCATATCTTTTAAGGTTCTTTCACAGATGGCAGTGACTAGGGAGATGAAAGGTTACTAGTCACAGGTGTCAGTGGCTAGGGAGACGAAGGGTTAGTAACCATTATAAAGAAGTTGTATCTGAAATTCAAACCTAAGTTTGAGCTAAAAGAAATGTACACAATGCACAGAGCAGAGGAACTCTGTATAAACAGACAGGTAATACTGTAGTGATAGAAAGCTCTAGAACTGGTTGAGATATTTATTAACTCTGAATTTAGGAAAATCACCCTTAAGTATCAGGAAAAAATTGTGGTATCTAAGAAGAATTTTCGTTTCAGATTTTATTAGTAGTTAGCATTTTCATACAGAGTGTTGTAGCCCTGTGTCTACAAATTCAAGGGAATATCCAGAAAAAGATAACCTTCTGTCCTTTCAATTATATACTCAGCTATTATTAGTGTGATCTAAGAGTTTTCAGGCTGCTTTCTTTGGAACTGTAGCCAATGAACTGGGGTGACTTCTAATTATAGGCCATAAATCCTCAATGAACAATCTAATTTCAAAATCATAAACCAAGCCAATTCTAACACATTTTTATTATAGATTATTTCCCAAATTCTAATAAGTACTTCTTCCCACCTCCCCATATATATTTTAGTGTTTTCAAATTGAAATACATCTTAAAATCAATATGAACACTTAATACAGTAGTTTTTCTTCTTTATCATAAATGCTGGTATTCAGCTGGCTTAAGTAATGAAGAGATTTGTTATCTCAATTAATAGAAGTCAAGAGAGGAAGAGTTTTGCTTTTGATGGACACAGTAGTTTATATCAGGGGCTTTGCAGTTCATCTTCTTTTCTGCCAATAATATGACTACAGACGTAACACTAATTTAATCATGGCCATAAGTTGGCTACCAATAGCAATCAAGACATCTCATTTCCTTACATGTGCCAAATGAAAATGAGAGTATATTTGTCTCTACCCTAATGTACATGTCCTTCTTTTTAACATGTTTGTATCAGCCTGATTGGCCATTCTTGAACTGAGCATGGTTACCAAGGAAATATCTAGCCCGGACTAGCTCATTCTCACCAGGCTTTATGCTTGAAACTTTCCTCAAGCCTCATGAACTAGTTGAGGAGTGGAAAAGGCAGACAGTATATGCCTGAGAACTTCACTTGTAAGACCTAGGCAGACATTGACTAGGAAACATGACTCCTGCCATTCCGCTATGGAAAGGGAGTATGTATGAGTTGACTTCAAGTCTACTCCGGACACCAGGGGTTTGGACTTACAGTTCCTCTTACCCCACACTCTCTACAGTCACCTTTCATAATAGCAGATGACTGGATAATAAATTTCCAATAAGATGGTAAAGGCTTAGTGTGACTTTATGGGAGGCATGTTATATGCAGGATATACTTACCACAGTCTGATGAAAACTGTTGGGTTCTGGGTCCTCTAATGGAGGAATCTCATTTGAAGATGGGTTTTCCTGGGCAATTCATCATTATCCTCTACATAAAACCACTAAGACACCTTTGAATAGAGTAATTAGGCTTAACTTTTGTTGTTTGCTATCCAAGAGTGTACTTCATCCAGAAATATTTTTATCCCTGTTAGAAAACTCAAATATGTTAGAAAGACACACTTTGGACAACAATTTGAATTCAGAAAATTAAGCAAAATAATAACAAAATTACAAATGGGATATAAAAATGTGTTCATTGTCTTGTTCGCATTTTAATATGGTCCTTAAATTTTTTAATTAAATTATTTTTTGATGGAATTTAGGAGTAGGCCTCCCAGGTGCGCAATTCTGGAAGCTGTGCTTTCTCAAATTCTATTGGCACTTGCATATATGTGCCAGAGGCTATTGCTCAGAAGCCACTCTGGAAATCTTTTAGGACAAAACTTTACATGTCTTGGTTTCACAAAAGTCACCAAAGAAGGCAGAAAAGCAGAAGCAGCTTGCATGGATAATGTAGACCCAGTGAGTCCGATTTGGCTGTGTTTTAAAGTATTGTCTTGACAACTTTTCATCAATGTCTTGACCTAACATAGATCAAAACAATTATTTTCTAATGTAAGAATTGAGATTTCCTTCTTGCTTTAATTATTCTGAAAGAGATGGTCCAGGAAGCACTCCAAAGGCAATTCAGTAAAAAAGTTACATATTGGAATTTTCTAGTCAAGCAGCTTTTAGTCTGGGAATTCATTATCGCTTCCAGAAAACATACTTTGGTCACTTGTCATGATGAAATTACTCTAATACTGCCACCGTTCAATTTCTGAACTAACATGGTAATGTCCCCAAATCTGTAAATACCTAGTGTTCTTGCTTCACACAGAACCATTTAATATTGTATGAACTTATATATTAAGAGTGTAGAAAAAGCCCTAAGTATCCTCTTACAGAAAGAGCTGATAAAAAGTGAATTCTCTGCAATGAAGAGAACAGTTTACAGAGGCTGTGGGTACGAGTGTCACAGACAGACGTGATTTTTTTTCTCAAGGATTTGAACCTGCACCATAAGAATGAAACTAAAAACATTAGTTGATACACCTAGGAGTGAGCATGTGCAAGGACATGATGCAGGAATAAGATGCTCAGATACTGGAGTAAGATGCTCAGATGCCCAGATAGCCTTGTTGCCCTGAGATATTCCTGAGGGGATGTGTGTATAACAAGTGGAAACAAATAATCTGAAGAGGACGTGCCTTTATATGATTGTTTGCTTTATCTGGGTGATTTTGTTCAAGACATTATTTTTACCTGTGATGATTTATGTTTTTAACCACCACTCCAACTTGAGAAGATTTGATGCTTTACCCTGCATAAGAATTTATATGGGTTGTACCACCCATCCGCGATTGTAAAGTCAGTATTTAATGAGTGCCTTCCACGAGACTATCTCTGGCCTAGAAGCAGGAAAGCAAAACAAGAATCATCCTTTTTGGAACTTAAAGATTCAACAGTAAGCTCAATGGTGGCCTGTTTCTGTGGTACCACAAGGCATAGAGGAGGGGCCTAGAGGTGTGTGACAGTTCTAGGTGGATCGTGTATAATCTCCCGTGGTTGGTTTGTGTTTTTGTGAATGTGTTTTGACGATGCCTGGCATCAGTCCTCCTGACAGTTACTGAAAACACACCTTGACTAGAGAGTGTGCTAAGTGCTTGTACACACATGTTGGCATCGTATAGTTACCAATAGCATTCCCATTGCAAAGACAAGGTCATAAATCTGGAGAAAGACTGGAATTGTGCCTGTTTCTGTCCGTCCTGAAGACACATGCTCCGAAGTGTCCATAGTGGCATCATCTAACAACTTTTCATGCAAGGAGAGCTTTATTTGTTCATAAGATAGTTTTAAAATTGTTTGAACATATGGACAATATATGTGCGTATTTGTATGTCTGCAAAATATACAGTTGGACGGTCTCTATATGTACTTGCTGTGAAAATGTATGGTGTATGTATATATCTATAAACACTCCCTCTCCATATGCCGAGCGTTATAGTTAGCAAGATGAACCAGTTGGCCATTGCACATGCTGGCAGTGCTGTCCTCAGAGCAGTTGCTGGGATATGAGCACCCCCTTCCCTCCAGGAGGGCTGTCCTGTTGTCTTCTAAGGGCTCTTCTTTAATGCCAGCAATTCTCTAGCCAGTGGATATTTTCTGCTCTCTTCTTATGCTAGGGGATTTGTGGAGGGAGGAGGGGGCATTAAAAGAATTTTCTGCTCTAGGCTCTGATACACTTAAGATAGCCTTCTTCCTGGAATCTGTAAATGCCAGCCAATCAGCATTTCCTAAGCCACAGACTCCTTCCTGGAAATTATGTTAAAGGATGGACCCCTGCTACATCTCTTGGACTGAATGAGACTATAGTAGGCCTTATGATTTCCATCGTGGGGATATTAGCATAAATCTCCCACTAATGCACCTCTGTCTGTTAGCGGAGGAGTTTCTGCAACCCAGGAAAATGCAAGAAATTGAGAAAGGACCAATGTGTCACAGCTGGGGTGGCACTCTGGGAGGAAGGCATTGAGTGCCTGAGTTTCCAACCTCATGTGGCACTTGGGGTCTCGCCCTCTTTAGGTCATGAGAAATGGTAGATTCCTCATGAGGAAAGCTGATTATTTCTGGGTTGCATATGGAGTAATAGTAAGAACTTTACCATGAAAACAAGAATTTAATTACACACACATACACACACACACACACACACATGCATACTCACATGCATACCTTATGAGAACGACAGACTTTCTCCTTTAAAGACTTGAAATTGGGACTCTAGAGGATAAAGGACTCTGAGACTTCAGAAGTCAAAATTAGAAGGATCCCAGAATTTTTCTGAAACTCTAGCACCTTCTTCCATGGGTCCTTCCCTCCCTTCCTCCTTCTTTCCTTCCTCTCCCCCTCCTCTTTTATTGGATTAGGGATAGCATTATTATTGAAGCAAAGTTTGTAGGCACTTACTCATCACTACAGTGCAGTGCTCAGTGAATACCTTTGTCATGTGTGTCAAATGCATTTAGATGAATGCAAATTAAATTGCATGAGGACTAGGGTGTCTAAGGGGGTAACCAAGTGACAGCAGTAGAAGAGGAAGAGCTGTTCAGGTCAATGTTGCCCAGCCTAGTCTCCCTTCACCTGCCCAACCATTTAAGAACCACATTAGTTTACTCCAATGCAATACAAGATCTTTTTACAGTAACCTCCTTATTTTCCGGAAGCCAGTGAGTTCCTTTCTCGCTGAGTTGGTTTCGTAAGACTAGTTCCTTTATATCCTAGAACAACACTTGACTTCTAGGTAGGGCTTTATTAAGAACCACTGAAGGTGTCACAGAGTGGGAAGAAAACATGCAATTTAGTTACCTACCTACTGGGTGTCAGAACATCCCCAGTTACTAAATCATATCTCTGAGTGGGGTTCATGACTCTTACTTGAACTCTTATAGTGATGGGAATGCTATGTTCTTGAGTCTTTAAGAAGCAAGCTTGACTCCTAAGAATGATCCCCGTCCTGAGAATGGAGGCAAGTTACCCAATAGATAGTTTCAAAGACCCTATAGCTTCATGCTTCTGGGGTTCTTTTTGAGCAAAAGTTTGTTGTTCTACTTGCATTGAAGGGTGTGTGTGGTCATGGGAGAAGAAGAGAGGGAGGGAGAGAGAAAGAGAGGAAGGTAGGTAAAGGAGAGGGAGTTTCTTTTGTGTTTTCAAGTGCTGGAATAAGAAACTGACACTTGCTTGACCTTGATGATAAAAAATTTTTAAGAAACTTGTTTGAATCCTGTATCTGAGGAACCAAAAATCTGTTAGCTGTGTTAGGTCTCAATTCTAATTCTTCTTGTAGAAGATTAAGTTATCTTTTAAGGAAGTCTGTGTGAAGACTGAACCAAACATTGTCTATCATTGCTCAGGCCAATGACTAGCACACAGCAAGTTAGGCCAATAGAAGTTTGTCTGATAGTACCAATAAGTATAATGAAACTATTGAGATTAGGTAGTAGTTCTTGAATTTCCCTCTTCAAAGGCCTAGGTACTGTAAATATGTATACAGGATTTGGGACTCAGCAAGCTGAGGGAGGAGGATTGGATCATGGGTTTGAGAATGACCTACAAGCCAGGCTTGGTTACAGATTAATAACATATATCGAATAGTTAATGAATATGTATATTTATTAATATATAATTATATTATGTAATAAAGTAATAATAAAAGAGAAGGGGAGAGGAAGGAAGGAAGGAAGGAAGGAAGGATGCATGGAAGAAGGTATTAGAGTTCAGAAGAATTCTGGGATTCTTCTGAAATATATATCACATCTCTATCTAAATATCAACAAAGGAATGAATCTTAGAATCACATCTATGTCTGGTCAAGCTGAGGTAAGTTCTTGGCTGAACCTTCAGAAGTACTGTGCCACACTGAACAATGGATGGCCGACATATGCTATGTTGTACTGTTCCCATCTGTCTTCCCCACCCCAAACTAAATCCATAGCAAATGTAGACCAGTAACTAGGCTCCTTTGGGGGTTATGCAGTGGTGCATAGCAGATTTTATGTCCCTGCTGGTGCCAGAGAATCACAGCCTCAGTTCCAAGTGAGTGGGTAAAGAGAAGCATTAGATACAAAGCTTAGAACTAGAGTGAAGGCTTTAAATTCAGGGGATTTTAGAGGAAGGGGCAACATTTGAGAGAGTTGGGGCTAGCCAAAGGCAAGATTAGAAAAAACAGGTGACCTGATATCGGAAAGATCTTCCATGGAGGTGACTAACTAGGAGTGCCTGCCAAGGCTGACACCTGCGTGAAGGTCAAATATTCCTGGCCCTGTTGGGATTGATAGATGCTTTTAATTTACTACACACCTAAAGCGTGATTCTTGAAAATAGCAAGTACTGAAGTGACAGGATCCAACGTGTGTGTGTGTGTGTGTAAACATGAATATATGTGTATAAATGTGTATATAGAAACAAATGCATGACTTTGGGTATCATTTTCCAGGCTTCTTTCACCTTGTTTTTGAGGTAGAATCTCATTATCATAGAATTTGTCATGTATGCTACACCCAGGTAGCCACTGAGCCTTGGGAAATCTGCCTGTATCTGCCTCTCCAGTGCTGGGATTACAAACACTCTGCCTGCCTTTTTTTTTTTTAAATCTATCTGAGGCTCGAACTCAAGTCCTCATGTTTGTGAGGCAAGCACTTTATGGACTGAGACATATTCCAGTCCTTGGTTTAGAATTTTAAGAGACAATGCATGGCCACCTGCACCTGTTGTGTCTCATTCCATTGCCAAGGGCAGTGGCCCTGCTCTGCATGTGACCTTGGCATTGGTGAAGCATTCCCATAGGAAAGGAAGCCACGTTCTCCCTGCTGAGAAGGCAGTCGCTAGGGAAACAGGGTAGTTTGCAGTGAAAGGACACTTGCATTTTAACATTGCTGTGCATTTTAAACCAAGGGAGTGAGTCTCTTGTGAGTTTTCTGCTTTAAGAGAAAAGGGGGCATCTTTGGTGAGCAATATGGTTGACCTAACAGTGTTGGAGAGCTCACAGATACTAAGCTAGAGAAGAATATGACTAGGTTGTCTTTAAATTTTAAACTCTCCATTCCCTTATCTGTGAATTGGAAAAATAAGTTTCCTCATCTCAGAGGATTGTTAAATTGAGTGACAAAATCCAGAAGAAAAAAGACACCGTTGTGGGACATTGGATAGTTTGCCATAACCTGTCATACGGAGCGGAAGACGGGCCACCCTTCCCTAAAACTCCCCTTCTTTTGAAAACAGCCTTGCAGGATTGCAGGGTAGCTTCAAATTGACTTTCACATGATCTGTACCATGTCATCTATGTTTAGACAATTTCACACTTTCATCCGAAAACATTTTCGGTGTTCGTCCTTTAAGAAACATATACTTTCTTCCATATATGTGTGTGTGTGTGTGTGTGTGTGTGTGTGTGTGTGTTATGAACTGTGTCAACGTGCACATTATTTCCTTGAAGTCATTAGCAGTTTGAGGTGAGTGAAGGACCAGTGTGAGTCTTTTGGAAGGAGAGGTTTTCCAGTGGAGTGTGGGGAGCTTAGGTGATGGAGAGGGCAAGATTGTGAGAAGTCAAGTTAGGCGATTCAAAGAGACTCCAGTCTGAAGCTTGGCCAGGGTCCTCGTTTTACCTACAGAAAGAACCGAATGGGAAAGCAGTGTCTGGGGGGCAGGAGTGGATTTTCAGACCCTGTGGCATATGCCCTCAGAATGCTCGCTTACTCCGCCACCCTGCCCCCACCTTCCAAAGGAAAGGGTTGGGGGGAGCTGCGAAACACTTGGCACAGGTGCAAGAAAGCTGAAGCCGTCTGGCGGAGCTCACAGGCGGCGTTTCCCACCAGGCACCAAATGTTTTACAGTCTTCGTGAGCCCATATAGATTCTGGCTTCTGCCCAGTCGTTTGTTTGAAACCGTGGGCTCCGAGAAAAGTCTCCACACTGCAGCTGGCCTTTAAACCACATTTTATGGAGGAGAGCGTTCGGGGTACAGTTGGAATGAGGAGAGCTCGCTTTTGAGGTTGGACTTTAAATAAAAATATATAGATTGGAGCAGACTCTCGCCAATCGTCGGTCAGTTCCTTTTCCCTTGTGAAGGCTGCGTTTTGGAAATTTCACCTTAATCTCAATAATTTCATAGGATAATTTAGAGTGAGCCTCCCCTCGCAACCTGCTCAAATATGACTTTAACTCAATTTAGTTCAATGTTATTCAAATATAAAGCTAGGAATTCTGAGTAATGGGGACCGCAGAGTCTTCTCTCCAAGGCAAATATCTGGCTAATTTAGGGCAGTGGTGGCTCAGCTCCCACCTATAAGCACTCTCGTTATGAATGAGCTGTTGATAGTGAACCCTTCATCTTTCGTTCTCTTTGTAGCTCACTTGGGTCCTTGTCATGCTCCTGGTCCCATAGCTCCAAAGGACGAAGGCCTGAGTAGGTCGTGTGTGGGTCACCCATTATTCACGATGCCGAAAAAAAAAGAAAGACACCAACCAGAGAGCTAATCAAAACTGAAATTTGAAAAATTAAAAAGGCTCCCTTACCCTGACAGTGTAGAGAGAAGTGGGCACTTGGATTGTTCACTGACCTTTAGGCTGAAGTTATCTGTAGAGGGTCAGGTGGTACACGCCTGTAAACCCCAGCACGAGAGCATGGGGGTACACGAGTCGGAAGAACCCGGAGCTTGAGGCCAGCCTAAACTACGTAGTGAGACCCTTTTTAGAAAAAACAGTAATGACAACCATTCACTGAATGTGTTCCTTCTGTGCTCTCTGCACCACCCTCCCCACTCTGCCTGCCCCCTCTCTTGAGACAGAATTTTGCTATGCAGCCAAGAATGTCCTAGGAATCACCATGTAATACGAACTAGAAGCCAGACGGGCATCCTCTTTCCTCAGCATGTAAGTGCTGGGGTTAGAGGTGTGCCCGACAACTCCTGGCTCTCCCCTTCAATGTGATTAAAGTTCCAATGTACTTTATGTTTCAGAGAAGGAAACTGAGGCTGAGGAATTATGACTTAGATGAGGAAATTATTATGAATATGCATTATGATATTATTCTCAGTTTTCAAGAGTCACAAAGAACAAAATATCCCACAATTCCCAGAGCAGATGTTATTGCCACTTCTTTTCCTGACTCCTTTGCAATAATTTATCCTGGAACATGAAGATAATCAATACCCCCCAAGGTAAGGGAGCAGGCAAACACTTCTCTACATTGGAAAAAACGTCTCCCTTCTAGACAGAAAAACTGCTGACTTATGAAATGTAACCTTTGACTTAGTGCATTTATTAATATCTAAGTTGGAAGCTTTTTTCCCCTTTGGGGCACAGCTTTGTTGGAAAGCCAGTGTTTGTATCCCAGGGGTGCTTGAATTTTCACTCAAAAAATAGCGTCAGGTTGAACTGTTACTCATCTCGTACACAGCATAATGCAATGCCTTCTCCCCAAATCTGGAACTACATTCCATCGCCAGGAGCAAACTCAACAAATAAGCAAGCGCTTTCTCAGTTCCCACATTGAAAGCAGCTAAGAGCAAAACTAATGAGAGCACAAATAGATATGTAGAGGAAGGGCAAGACCGAGGAAAGAGAGTCGCCCACCATGGGATGGAGAGATAAGAGGGAGCATGTCACTTCTTCCCTGTGGCAGATTCACAGTCTTCTTTTGGATGTCATATTGAAAAGATTCCCAGTCCTTACTTCTGTGAGCTGAAGCAGATGGGTGTGCCATGCTGGTGCAGTTTCTTATTGGAAGCAGTGTGGTTGGAAAGATGGGGTTTGGGTCATTTGGTTTTCTCTGAAAACTGTCTTGTGTAACTGTCTAAAAGAATTTATAATATCAAGTAAAGTGCATCAGCTATGATGCTTCAGAAATGTTAAATAAATGCCGAAACCAATGTTTCAAATATGTTTGCCCAGATTAATAGACAGTGTTCTTTGGTTAGCATATGTTTGGAAAATGCTGAGTTAACACTAGAGTGAGAGATTTTTTTTCCTTCCCACTACAGGACTTCTCAGAGCCTTGACTGTATCATTTGACCTTAGAATGTGCCCTTCACAGTAAGTGTATCTGGAATAACTGTGCTGCCCAACTCATCTAAGGAAATGCTAAAAGCACTGCCACTGGAAATGTTATTCTTGTGCTGTCTTTAGGGTGATTCTGTGGAAGTGCCCCCTTACAGGTTAGTTCATATACGAATGTATTTTTAAGCAGAGGTGAATACCAGGCTTTAGGTTGTCTTTGGTTCCTTGTACGTGTAGCACATAATTCCTAATTAGATAATCACATAAGGTGCAAGAAACTAAAGCAGAAGTGTAAGGTAAAGCTGAATTCTGAAGTCAAGCTCCCACTGAATACTTCAGTTGTAACCTTTGCTGGAGTAACTATGCATGGTGTTACCTTTAGGTGAAGGTCCCAAGAGGAATCAGAAGAGGAGCCTAGCATATTGACCTCTTACATCATTAGATAAGACTCAGGGGTTATGATGGTTACATTTAGTTGTCAGTTTTAACAGAATCTAGAGATACCTGGGAAATGATCTATATCAACTTGGATAGCTGTGACACCACTTGATGTGGGTGGTGTCCTTTCGTGTTCTGGACCCTGGAATGAGATAGAGCTGGGTGGTGGCATGCCTGCGTTCATTTCTGTCCATTCCTGATAATAAACTTGATATAAGCAGCTTTTTTAGGCATTCGCTGTGACGGACTGTAAACCTGGAGCTGTGAGTAGAATAGCCCTTTCTCCCCCGAGTTGCCTCTGTCAGGGTGGCTTTGTCTAAGTGACTGGAAAGGAAAGTATACTTTCTTAAGACATGATGTGCCAGGCTTACTTCTGCCTTTCCTCAGTAAGATAGAACTCTCTTCTCCAAGGAAAATTAGCATATGCAAATCTTCTGCTGGGGCCTTTTGGATTAGGTGCAAAATTGCTTGTGCTTTGGCATAGAGAATTCCATCAACTGTTTCCAGGGAAACTTATTTTATTATAACCCCAAAAGAAGTGACTTCACCTTAAAGCTAGTGAAACTTAAGCTTCAGGAACCCCCTTTTTCTTGGTTCCTTTTGATTTGTTAACAATGGCTTTGTCAGATTGCAAAATTAAGGATGTTTGTGGTCTTGCTTCTTAAGCATAGTCTCTCAAGTTTTAAGTGTCAGAATGAAATGAGAAGATTTAAATGTATGGTTTTCTTAACTTTGACCATATGTATATATGTATGTGAAAATATATATCAAAATCCCCAAGAAAGTCTTAACTGGATTTTTCCACAAAAGGGGAAGCTCTTTAAACTTAAATCAAGGCACAGACATTATTCATGCACAACAATAATAAAGCCCAGAACGCTGTTCACCTGAAAATCTCCATACAAGTTCTCAACACTATTGAAGTAGCCATTGTATCTTTATCTCCAATACTCAAGGAGTCCCTATAGTTTCTGTGGTTAAAAAGTACCCAGTTACTGATGTGTCCCATGAGCCTCTAGAAAAATGTTTGCAAACCTTTGCACAGACTATCTGAATGTTGCCAACACCATACCTGACAATAAGGAGTCAATCTTGGGTCATCATACTCTTTTGCTTTTTGGACACTCCCTTCTTACAGTGAGAGGAGAGGACCAAGAAACTAACTACCAACCAATCAACCAATGCACCAAACAAACAAATAAACAAATATTACTTCCAAGCATGGAAGATACAGAATATACTCATATATCAACTTCTACATTTTAAACTTTTCATGACCATGTATGTATTTTTCCATTCTCAAAAATCAAATCATAATAACATTCTCTTCATTTTTAATCATGTAATTTTTGTTTTCAGAGAAACAATTGTTTCTAATTATTAGGAGGGTTGGATTGATATTGTGAGTTGAGAAGTAACTCAGAACCAAGTTTCTTCGATGTCCTATGTTTCCAAGGAGACCCTCCAAGAAGATTCCAAGAGGCACACAAGTCAAGTGGACCTTGTTTAATTTTCTGCTTATTCCAGTCGGAATAGAATCCAAGTCGCCATTTTTTTTTTAACTGAGGAGCCTGAAGAAGGTTTACGCACCAGTCCTGTGTTCTTCCTTAGTAAATAGTGGTGTCAGGATTTCAAGACATGTATACGTATAGACCTTAGCCTTCTTATCCTACTTTTCATAGTTAACTGGAAACCTTGTCTTAGAACATTCTGACAAAATAAGAAAATATTCTAGATCAGGAATTTCTAAACAGCTAAATGCTACCAGAGACTGAATGGAGATTATCTGGGCCTGTGAACTTAGAGGATGGTCTTCGGATCTAGAGGGAGGTTATCTGGGCCTGTGAACTTAGAGGATGCTCCTCGGTTCTAGAGGGAGGTTATCTGGGCCTGTGAACTTAGAGGATGCTCCTTGGATCTAGAGGGAGGTTATCTGGGCCTGTGAACTTAGAGGATGCTCCTTGGATCTAGAGGCCTGGGTAGTCATCTGCTTCACCCGTGGGAAAGTGCAACTTTCTAAGGGTGACCTCTGTCCCTCTAGTTCCCCCAGTTCTTAGGAAAAATGGCATTAGTAATACTTACATTGGCTAAAACCAGAAGAGTCAACAGGTCTGTTTCTGCATCGCAGTACTTGGTAGAGATGTTCGGCTTGCCTTCACAATTTCAGAAGCATTCTGATCATGAAGTAACTCTCTGTCATGCAGAAAGCCCCAGCAAGGGCAGGAAGATATAACTGGTAGGCCTTAACAATAATACACACAGAGGACTCTAAGCTGGGGTAAATGCTAAGGTTCGTTAGTTGAACAGCCACTGTTTATCCCCCTGGGATCTGTCTAGCTTTGGAGAAGTCATTTCCCCTTCTTCTTCACGCTGCAGAACTTGCTAGGAGCCTGGAATACAATTTAAGAGCACAGTCAGATGGGATTTGCACTTCGTCCACCCCAGCAAAGTCACTCCTTGGCTATTATTTCTCACTCTACTGTAAATAGCAAGAGGCAGATGAAAAGGTAAAAAAAATACGTTAGCTGGAAGATACTTATCCTTGCCTACCTAGGGTAATCAAGGGGAGACATCAGCTCTGGATTTGGTAAGTAATAACTCATATTTGACTTTAACACACCATGATAAACTTTGAGGAATATATCTTTTAAAACGTAAAATGCTTTACCTCTGATTTAAAGTTTGGGGGATTGGTCCCGCACCGCAGGCAGGTTAGATTTAGCATCTCTGGAAATTCCAGAGTAATTTTAAAATCCTCTTTTTGATCACTAGCTGCAGCTCCAGCTTTCAAAGAGAATGAGATGTTTTGGGAATGAATTGTGATGGACTTATATGAAAATTTATATGACCAAGAATTGGATTTGTTCCCCTGGAATATTATAGATTATGTTTTATGTTGGAATTACATCAGTGCTCAGAGCAGCAGAAGGCTGGCTTAATGTAGCTAAAAATATACCTTGGCTTTCCACTCAGAATAGACCCCCCCTACCCTCCTCAATCCGTTTCTCCCCTAATGAAAATAATGCCTTCATGATTCATATATGTGATAGACAATAGGGAATATTTGAGTCTTAAAATAAGAACTTTGAGAAAGGACTAATGGCCCTTTTCTAATTTCTTTCCCATCCATTTCTCACCTCCTGTTTTCCTTGTCAGCTTCTTATTTCAAGTTTTCGGCATCCAGTGCCTTACAGTAATGACTCCTTTCTCTGTTTCCAGTCCCCTTTGTTTTGATGTGTCCTGCACACCTCTGTATAACCAGTCTTCCTTTCCTCACATTGTACTCTCTCCCTGCCATTCATTTGTTGTGTTTCTCTGGCTCCCCAATAAATCGCTAGCTTAGCATATGACCATTGTCAACAACATGTTACCTAAAATTGGGCAGTAGGTTTCTTTAAAGGATCACATAATTGACCTTGATCTTGCTCTGTCTCTCTGTGTATGTGTGTGTGTGTGTGTGTGTGTGTGTGTGCACATTCATGCACGGTTTTGCAGTAATGTATGCATTGCACAGTTTTGTACCCTTGCACTCATATGTGCAGGTGCAGATGCACATGCTTGTGGAGGCCAGAGGCCTACCTTGTTTGCCTTTCCTAAGATGCTGTCCACCTTGGTTTATTGCTGGGCTCGCTCTCTGATCTGGAGCTCTCCAATTCACCTAGGCTGCCAGGCTGGTGAACCCCAGGGATGCACCTTTCTGTGCCTCCCCAGCTCTGAGATTTCAAGAACTCTCTATCATGCCTGCTTTTGCTTGTGCATTCGTTCTGTTTTGTGTGCAACTTGGGGGTTGAACAAGAGTTATCAGAGCAATAGATTGATATGTATTACTGTTTAAATGAAGGTTCTCAAAGAAATGAGTTAAATGATAACTTTGCAGGGTATATGAACCTGTTGAGGGATTTTAGAACATTGGAACCCAATTTCCATTTTCTCTTCCCATGTGCAGTTCCACAAGCTTACCTTGTGAGTCAGGGGTGTTTCTCTCATGCCCACCTGGGAAACCATAGAACCATGACAAAACCAGTGAGGTGACCCTGGCATTGTCTAGGCTTCCTGCCTTCTTAACAGTTGCAGGAACTAATGTGGCAAAGCTATGCAGTCATCTGAAACATTAAAGTGTATTTCTGAAGGGCCTCAGTGACAAACCATGAGTAGCTTAGCCACTGAATCTTACTCAACATCCTTATTTTATTTTATTATTTTTAAATTTACGGGAACTTGCTATTAAGTGAGGATCCACTGGCAGAAGGTGCTGAAAGAAGAAACAAGGGGGATGTAGGGAGGGCCGAACCTAATGAAAGCTTTGTATCCACAAAATAAGCTGTGGCTTTGTAAATTCACTCTAAGTACATTTGAGGAACAATAAGCCATAAAAAGAGGTTACCATGACCTTGGATTCTGCACAGCTTTGGAGATAAAAGGTCTAAGTATCAGAATGCATTTGGTTGACCAGAGTGTTGTTGACTGATTAAAATCCATTCAGGATCCTAGAACCCTCTAGTGGAATGCTGATGAGGGGTTGGCCTAGATGCAATGTGCACAATGGATTCTCTTGAAGCAGAGTTCAAAGTTGCTTTGTGAAAATGGAACACTAAAAGGTAAGTATAAGCCTAGAGGAATGAGGCAAAGCTATGGCATGAGTATTAAATTGGAATACATTGACTTTGCATCTATTACTTATTGGGTACATATCAGAAAAGCATTTTGAAGATGCTCTAAGCTCTACTCTTTGCATAACATAACAACTTTTAAGACTTTTATTGTCAAGGAATATTTTTTCTTTGGATAGAGTAATTATAATTATCTGATTGCTTACAAAGAAAATATGTGAGCTTTGACTTGGTTTCATCTTCTTTTTTAAAAAATCATTTATAACTTCCAGGGTGAGTAATTATAGTAATGGACTTTGGAAAGAATAGGTTTGTGTTGAAACTGTGACGATTGCTTTATGGGAAGTTGCTGAATTTCTGTTAAGGCTTCCTAAAAGCACTGAAGATTTTTAAGATTAGAAAATATTTCACAGGAACTGGTCAGAGAATTTTATAGGATTGAGAAAATACCTCAGTATTTTCAATATTGCAACATTTTCATACACATGATGAATACTAATAAAATAATGAAGTGGGGAACAAACAAAGCCCACTGTGACATAAGAAACATGCTATGTAGCTCGGGAATTAGTGGTTGGAACTGAACCCCTAACCAGGAATTGTCTCTATCTCATCTTCCCGTTCACTCCTTTGCACAGAGAAATATGGGGAAAGTAGTTAGATGGAGGAGAGTATTCCCTCATAGTCATGCAAGCTGCTCTCAAAATGGGCCTTTCTGGTTTAAGACTGACACCCCCCAAAAACTAGTGTCAGATCTTAGGGCTTGAGAACTCCAGCCTTGCAGCACTATAAACCTGAAATACTCAGCTTATGAAAAGGATGGGTTTATATTGGCTCACAGTCTTGAAGGCCCCAGTCCATGCTTGACTGAGCCTACTTCGTTAGAAACTGTGGACAGACAGATGGGACATTCTCAGCCTGTGACAGAGCAAACCCTCTTACTTAGAAAGGGAAACAGACTAGAGTCCAGCTACAGTGTGTGTGTGTGTGTGTGTTCGTGCATGTGCATATGCATGCACACACAAGTATTTATGTGCATGTTGGTATGCAAATAGAGTGAGGAACACAGCCTGAGATGTTACTCCTCAGGCATAGTCATTTTGTCTGTGAGTTTAGGTATCTCAGTGACTTAATTTCACTGAATAGGCCAGGCTGCCTCTCCAGGGAGCTCAAGGGGTCTGTCTGTCTCTACCTCCATAGCACTGGCCTAACAAATATGTGTCCTCCACAACCAACTTGCTTTAAAAAAATGTATTCTTGAGATCAAATCAGGTCATCATGCCTTCAAACAAACACTTTACTGATTGAACTGTCTTCTGGACACCCTTCCCCATTTCCCCTTTTGATGAAGTTTTCCTAATGACTCAAAAACCTCATATTATGTACCACCTCTTAGACTCTTCTTCCTTCAAGAGTATCAAGATGAGGATCATGACTCTAACATTTTGCCTTTTAAAGGACACTTAAAGTTCCAAACTATACTAGTTCCATACTCCTTGAATAAAGAAAAACCTAGGCTGAGGTCCTTCTAAGTTGATGACTGAGATGAAGAACAGAAACCATAGCTTGGTAGCTTTCTTCTAAGATAGTGGTCCTTTGGGGGGCAGGAAACAAAATGCAGAACTTCTTTAAACCAGAGTCCTATGGTTATTCTTACCTACACTGATTATAAAATATGACTCAATGAATGGCCTGGGACGTAACCAAAGAGATGACCAGTTCCTCTTTTTCTGGAAAAAGAGCTGGAAAAAGTTCTCACCCTAGAGTGAAGGGCTTTTAAACTATTGTTCCAGATTTAATAATCATTTTGTAGTATAAATAGGTTACATGCAGTTGTTAGGACATGTCCATACAAGGATGATTGCTATTTTTCTGAAATTCAAAGTTAGCAAGGTATCCCATGCTTTATCTGATGACTCGGATTTTAAGTGTTTTAGGTGAAGATCATTAATTGAGATGGTCAAAAGCCTCCTGAGCAGGGTTTCTTAAACAATTGTAGTTTAAATATTCCTTTGTGTAGAGGGGTCTATATTTTCTAGTTGCCATATCAAATATGTGCCTAAAATAAAGAAGGCAGGAACTACTTCTTTTGGCTCATGGTATTTCAGTCTGTCATGGCAGTAAAGGGTTGGTACTGGGCTCCATCCTTTGTTATGGGAATGTGTTGCATCTCTTTTTTTTTTATAGTACCTGCCAGGATGCAGAGAAGTAGACTTAGTCTAGAACCTTCCAACAGCTCCTTTCCTAATGGTTTCACCACCACTACCCCCAACAAACTATGTCATTCACTGGGCTAAAGTATTTAAACTGCTGAGGCCGGGGAAACACTCCCCAGTTCAGCATAACAGGGATCATTACTGGACCTTTGGCAGTGTACCTGGCTTCTACTTGTTAGGTACCTGGTTCCCGAAACTTCTTCTCTATTGTTTGACAATAAGCTGTGCTTCCAGCATTGCTACATAAGAAAAGGAGGGCAAATCACTGGTAGTTGGTAACTGATTCAGATCATGTCAAAAGTGAAAGCAGGCAGCATATTGGGATGGTAGATCAAAGGTGGAATTTAGAGCCTAAGAACACAGGCTGTACCCTGCTTCCAGTCTTCGCTGGTCTTTACTTTCTCAGGCCCTTCTTTATAATATAAGGAGATGTCTAGACTTCTTTCTGGAACAGTGACTAGTACAAATTTAATTTCATATATCTTAATAATCCTAGCATAGCTCCCTTCGTCTTTTGTATAGTCCATCTGAAGCTGTAAGTGGTAAATGCCAGGCCGTTGCTCATATTGGCTTTTCACAAAGTACCCAACAGACCCTTAAGCCAAGGGTGCACATTTCTTTGGAAGCCATCAGTTCGCACAGTCTGAGAAACCTGATGATTCCCTTAATTAAGTGTTGTCCCTGGGATCTTGAATGCCTTCCCAGAGGTCCAAGTGTGAAACTCTTGGTACCTAGTGTGGCTTTTGGGAAGTGATATTTAATGAAATTCCACCTGACCATTAGAAGCATGCTCTTGAAAGACATTGTAGGACCCATTCCTTCTCTAGATCTACTTCCAGGTCATGCTCTGAGCATATATGTGCTGCTGCAAAGGATCCTGGACCCCATGGCAACAAAACTACCCAGCTATTGAATGCAAAGCTACAAGACGTAATCCACCTTTCCTTTGCGAATGAATTAATTGCCTTGCATAGGTATCATATTGAGAAAAGCTATCATAAGACACATTATTCTTCCCGCCCCCCTCGGAAGAAGGAGACACTGCCAACTCTGAGAGATGAATCTCTTTTTCAAACACCTTCTACCTGTGTGTTTATCCTTAAAAGCAATTCTGAATGATCTTCTTGGGGCTTGCTATTGGTAAAGTTTCTCTGCCTGATCATCTTGGAAAAAAAAAAAAACACTTGAAGAGCTTTTCATTCTTTTAACTTTGATTGTCCAGCATTGCAATTAATTTTGTAGACCTCTTGCCTCATGTGGTGGCACGATGTCATTAGCAAGTTGAATGTAACTTCTTTTCTTCATTGCTTTCCATATTTTGGTGGCTTATAGCAGAGCAATGGTTTTATAAAAATCCATGTAGCAAAGCAAAGACAATGTAACTGTATGGTTACAGGCTGGCCTGGGGGTTTCTCTTTTCTCCGTTCTCCACAAAAGACCATATGTATGTTCACTAATCTCTTTGATTCTAATGTGCTTCCTTAAATTAGAATGCTTTATTCCCTAAGAAGGCATACCTCGAAGTGCAGCATTATCTCAATCTGTAATCACAGGCCTTCATTATTGATGTAGAATACCCGTGCCTTCTCAGATCCTGATATTTGTGTTTAATCAATAACTATGTTTGACTTTGATCTGGCTTACCACTACAATTGTGTTTTCCCAGCTGCGCATGTTTTATGTGTGAGAATTCAATTGAAATCACCATTCATGTTTGCAAAAAGGATGATATTTTATTATTGGCTGTAAAGAAAAGAAATTTCACACTTTGTATGAATGACCCTTTCTGGTAGAGCATGGTGAATTCTCGGAGTGAGAAACAAATTAACAAACTGTGGAGAGCGAAGCCATGGGAGGACTTTGGATGGTCCTGACAACACTGTCAAATAAGAACTGCTTGCTTTCATGTCTCTAAACAACGAGCATTGAATTCATATTTGAAGTGCACAATCTTTACAAAAACTGAGGGCATGTAGTTGAGAAAGAAAAAGGGGCCGATGACAAAACATAGAACAAGAATGCAACAGACTGAACGAGACCAGGTACATAAAATACTGTTGGGGTGGGGCTCCAGAGACCCCGATGGGTCCTTCCTTAGTGACTAGGATGTTAGGTGAGAGCTAGGTGCTTGGAGGGAAGCCGGATGGTGGGTGTTGGAAGCATAAAGGGTTTCCAGGTTGTCACTATTTGTCATTGGGGTGGTAGTGTTTTAGTGTCTGTGATGCATGTGAAGAATTAGCGAGTAAAGAAGTAGAGTTAGTGTCTGAGTCAGATCCTGCCACTGTCATGAACCCACCGTGTCATCTTGGATCCACCTGTTCTTGGGGCTTGCTTTGTGACACTTCTCAGGTAGCTCAGGTTGGCTTCCAACTTGCTCTGTATCTGATGGGTCATTGAACTACCAATACCCAATTTGATTTCTCAGGTGCTGAACTTTAGGTCAGTACCACCATGGCCCTCCACATTATTTTTAATGATCTGCGAAGTATATGCATACAGTTGAGAGTTGCGCATTTGACCTTCTGAAGGGAAGAGAAAAAGAAGTGTTTGGGGCTGGGGATGGCATACTCTCATGCTCTGTGGTCCATGAATAACATAATAGTCCCATAAGAAAAAAAAACCAGCATTGACCATGGATATACCCTACTTTCAGGAGCAAGCTAGGAGAGGTTAAATGCAATCTCAAGGCAGCTCAGTAGTAGTTTTTAAATATTAATTCCATGTAATGTTTGAAATTTATTATAGATTAGAAAATATAATGCTAGTTTACAATGCAAACAAACATTGCTTTTGTCTAAAATTACCCAAACCGAGAGAGTAGAACAATGTAAAATCCAAACAGGTATTTTGGGGACTGTCAGAGTCTTATTTCTTTAGCCCACATAAGTATCTCTCAGTTGTCTGCTTTCAGTTGTCTGCTCTGTTTGTTTGTTGCTTTGTTATGCTCTGTCAATATGTCATATGAAACATGCTGTGTTCCATTCATGGGACTACATACATGCATGCTTATGAACAAAGTATTTCCCTCACTGTCCCACTCCTACAGAGTGTAGAGATTCATTCCCAAGTTACTTTAACCTAGATGTGCCTTTCCTACCAGGTATGTGTTTTGACTTCTTTCACTTGAAAGGAACTTTGGAGCATGCATCATGCCTTTTGCAACAGTGTAAGGGTAAAGAAGCTTCCAGTGTAGTCATCAGCTACTTTATTAGCACAATAAGATACTGGTTTTAAAATTGTTGTTTCCAGAGCATGAATGCTGCATTGGGAAATGTGAGCTGAGCAAGTCTCTGCAGGTGTATTTATTTTAGGTGCACGTACCTGGGATAGTTTAGGAAAACTGAACTGATTTCCTTTTAATATCCTGTTGCTTATTACACCTGACAAGCAGGAGTGAGGAAAGCAAAGAAGTGATTACCATAGGTCATATTCTCAGAACATGCACATGGCTCCCATTTTTGCTTATTGTAGTAAAGAAGCATCTTTATGTAACCAATTAGGAATATGCATGACCACTTAAGATTCAGCCACAGACATACAATGATATTGTCTAGGATTATAGGGCTCTCCTGAAATCTCCCAGATTCAAGATTCATTGGAGAGGTTTCAAAGACATCTGCTTTAATTACAGGAACATGGTTTCTGATTTATTTAATTCCCTCTCCTACCTAAACTGTTAGATATAAGTGAATTTTAAGAGACTGTATAAATAAATTTTTAATTACAAAATGATGTTACACAATACATTATTAATAATGACCAATAATGCATAATGTTTATGCATGAGTCCATCATAAAGATAACTAATGCGTGTTGAGCCTACAAGAAAGCATAATTTGTCCTGAATTCATGAATGAAGTTGGAGCCACAATGCAGATTGCCTAGTCAAGAGCGCAGTGTGGTGTAGCATGCTATTTAACAGTCAGGAAACATCTTGTACCTATGGCATTTAAAAGGTATTTGCAATTTGTTCATCACGTGTGTGATCAAGAATCCTATTTTGCAGCAAGCCATGCGGTTGTGAAATTTGGAAGAAGATCGCGGAGTTGATAGTAGTAGCTTTCCCAGACAGGTGCAGCATAAAATGGCCTAGAGCATCCAAGAAACATGTATGGCCCTTGCATTTGGGCACATGGAGCTCTTATCTCAGATGCACTGTAATAGAATTCCCCACTGCGGCCAAAAGGCCCGAGCGCCCACGTACTGCTCTGCTCTCTCCTTGGCACTAGCGGTAGCAGATTTCTGATATCTCCATGGCCAGCTCCAAGCACTCACTGGTCTCATGGCAGGATTCAAAGAGGCTGCAGTCCATGTCACAGGTCAGGTTGCAGTCATTGCGAGGATGGTTCTCGTCTGAGGCGGAGTAGTACCTGTGAGAGGGGCAGCACAGGTTGATGCATACGGTTTCGCACGTGTCAGGGAGCATGAGGAGGCAGTCCAAGAATTGGCAAAAGAGACAGGTGAGGATCAGGGAGGCACACTCTTCTGTTTAAAGAAAGAGAAGATCAGTATACATGAATCATTTAGAAAACGCAAGTAGTGTTTGAGGGGCTGCCATTGCTAACTGCCCTCGTCTGCTCTTTCCAACTGCATGTTACATATTCCCATTAGCTGATCAGAGTGCACATCATAGATGAACAATTAAAATAATAAGATGTGTGATGGGAAAGCTGGAAGGACAGCCCAGTTGGTAAAATGGCTACAGCATGAGCTTGAGGATACGAGTTCCATCTCAGCACCTGCACACACAAACCTATACATGCATACACACCTGTGTGCCTGGGCACGCCATAAATGTACTGTGATTTGGTACAAAAACTATAATAAAGATGGAAGAAAACACATATAGGAGTGTCAGGCAAAGATAGACAGATATGGCAATGTGTGCTTGGAGGCTACAGTCACCGTGTTATTGTGCATGTGTGTATGCTTGTCTATGCGAGTTGTTGTGGAAGCCAGAGGTTGACACTGGGATGTCTTCCTCAATTGGTTCTCCACATTATTTTCTGAGCCAGCATCTCTCTCTGAACCTGGAGGTTGCTATTTTGGTGAGACAGTGAGCCTCTGGGACCCAAGTACCTCTGACTCTTGCTGGGTCTAGGGTTACAGGTGTGGCGCCAAGCCTGACTTTTTTGCTTAGAATGGGGAATCTGAATCAGGTTCTTAGGCTTGTTCAGCAAGTACTTCACCCTCCTAGTGAGCTGACTCCCAGTCATGCTGGGTGTTGGGGATTGCTTGCCCATCCCCCACTCCCTGTTTAAGTAATCATATTGTTAGCTTCCTGAGCATTCCCTATCGATTCTGCCTGATCAAGTTACTTAAAGTGTGCTGTCATTTTGTCCTGAACCTCTTGATTTCGTTTGCCTGTGAGGTGCTGGGAAGGCACTGGGTAAGCTACTTGTCTTTGCAACTGCCCGAATAACAGCAGGTCTTTCCCAAATGCACTGGCTCAGAAGCCATTAGAGCTGGGGACATGGGGAGACCACAGATGTTTGACGGCTTGTCACCAGGCTTCAAGATACGTTCGACATTGTCTCCCATAAATCTACCACACCCATATCCAAAGATGAGGAAAAAGCATAGTAGCTCCACACTTTATTGAAATGCTGTTTCAAATAAGCCCAGCTTTTTGGGTTGTGTTTTATTTTAATTCCCATCTCCATCTTCCTGTAGTCAGGGAAAGCCTTGATTTCGTATTCGGCTTGTTTAAGGAGAGAACCTCGCCATCTCTGGCCTAAGAGGTTTTAAATCTTATCAGTTGCCTTTAAGAAAATTGGTTTAAAAATTTACTGTGAGGACTTGTTAAAAAATCTGGAAAGCATCTCTGAAGTACAGAAGGTAATTGGTAATTCTAGCCAAACAGCTGTGATGGGTTATAGATTATTATATGTTTTTGCTCCATAAAGGGAGTTAGTTAGAATGATGTGGCAGTTCTCTTGTTAAAATTATACTTTGTGTGTGTGTGTTTTAGAAGTCTCCAAAATGTGAGTGTTTTTTCATAAAAGAGTAGGCAATAATTCATTTAATCCAATTAATAAATAATCTGAAGACTGTTGATGATTGAATGTCACATTCCAGCGTGAGTTGGGAGAAATTTCTTCTCCAGATGGATTTAGCAGTATTTCATAAGAATCCATTGTTTCAATAAGCATGCTAATAATTTTGTGGTTTTCGGACTCTAGCCTATGACATCTGCACAGACATGCAGAATAGACTTCCAGCTCAGCACTAGACAAGCAGAGGCAGGAGAAGCAGAAGTTCAAGGCCAGCCTTGAATATAGTCACATGCTCCCTCAGCCTGGCATTTTCTTTTGATACAAGCGCTGGTAATCCAAACGCAGGTCCTCATGCTTGCTTGGCAAGACCTTTCCAGACTGATCCACCTCCCAAGCATGGTCTTGTTCTCTAATTGTTCACAAATCAGGTGATCTCCAAGGGAAGGAAAAGCTTAGAAATAGGCTCTTTAAAAGAAGAGCAAATATTTTGAAGAATGCAAGTTTTCACAGTTCAAAGTTCCAATGTGAAATCTGAGTGTAGGTACACAGCAATCTTCTACCCTCCTGCTCTTCCCACATCCCCCTTCCTCTCTTCTCAGAAAGGTGGTGGTTAACACATGCACACACACACATGTACACGCACACACACAAGCACCCCCCCCACAACTTTTACGATGACTTTAACTTCCATTCCTTAGCATTCATGGTACAGGTGCCTGCTCCCTACTACCCCTGCAGCACACACACTCATCTTCCTGCCAGGCTGGCTGTATTTTTACTCACTTAGTGCCAGCTTCTGGCATATGGCCAGCTCACTCATCTCTCAGAAGCCACCACAAACCACCCACAAAAACTCAGGAGTACGTTCGTAAGAGACTCTGTTCTGCCTAGGCCTTTCTGAACCGTGAGTGTTGGTGGTCAAGAGTTGGGTAGCACACAGCCTCATTCCCCCATGCCAACTTTATCTCTATCAGCTCCTGGCAGAGAAGTAATTCTCAGTAGAAAACACTCCAAGTAAATTCTATACACGATTCTTTGCACTGGGGCCTTAAAAGTCTTACTTAGAGTTGTGACCCTACAAAAATGACCCCATCGAATCCTGCCTTTTATACACAAAACTGAAAGTTTGGGTTGGATGTGTGTAGAGCAGGGTACAAAGTGACTATAATGCTTAAAGTTGGAGATTCTTACTAGAGTATGAAAAGCCTGCTTATACAATGGCTCTGTTTTCAGGAGGGCAGATGACTTTTGGCCTCTGCTTCTGGTGTACACCATCGATTTTATTTACCCAAAGAGTTTGGGCTTAATCCTCTGGCTGAATTGGCATTTGTTTCCTCCCATCTTCTGTTTTACCCTTGAGAATAGGCCCCCACCACACACCTCTGTTTTTAAGTCTGTCCCGTTTATTTGGTCATAAATGGCAGAGCCTCCTGCTGAAGAAAACCATGGCAACATTAATGAATTGCAAACAGATTTTTCTGAACTTTCAAGTGTGCACCGTGCTTTCCTGAAAGGCATATTAAAGACCACTACACCAGCGGGCTGAACTCTTTTGCCTATGGCCATTTTGCTTGCACAAAAGTTGTGTAAGCCATTCAGAGGAAATTTCACAACTGTTGGAAGAGTCCAGGACTTCCCGTTCTCCAGATTGAGCATATTTTTCTTTCCTTGTAGCTTCCTGGGCTGCAGTGCTTAATAAACATGATATCTGGGGCATAGCTCCTGATTAATCTCCCTTCTCTTGGCCAGTTCAACAGAGTGCACTATGTATCCAGTGCCAAGGGTCGGCTCTTCTGCAGGTCTTCCAAATAAACTGCTTCCTAAGGCCAGGTCCTATTTTGTGCCTTTCTCTTCTGCATGCCACACACCTATTCCCTTTCCAGCTTGTGCTTGTAGGTTGTCAGCACCATGATGAAGTCACTAGAAATCTGGGTTCATTGTTGGTCACTGCTGCCTTTATGTAGTCACTAGTCAGTCTTGATTGCACACAAGCATCCTCAGCCACCTGCAGAACCTCTTCCCCGGTTGTACCCTCACCAGCTCTGTTCAGGTACATATACAGCCATAGCCTCCCTCTGAAGACGATCTGCCACCACGTGTGCTGATTTCAAATCTGTGAACCCTTGTGACGCTTGAATTCCTGACTGAAAAGAACTTATTCTCCCTCTGCACCCTAACCCTTGCCTCAGCAAGAAGCTCCTATAAGCCTCCTGCTACCCTCTCTCACCCCTGGCTTTTTCTCATCCCTTATCCACTGTGCTAGTACCAGACTAGTTGAATCCCAGAATTCGAAATGGATCTATGGCCCAACAAATTCTCTTCTTTTGTCACCCTCTCGGTGGCAGCTTCACCCAACTCATGCTCAAACGTTCCGATTCTTTGCTTGAAACAGCTTCCCTCCAAAGGACACTCTTGCTCAAACACGCACAGCCACCACTAGCTCCCTAGCGCTGCCCACAGGGTGAGCTTAGCTGGCCAGCTCTCACTGAATCAATCAGTGTATGAGGCTAAGTTAAAAAGACCAAAGTGGAGAGGGAGTTGCTGAAGGTCCTGCATCCTGCTAAAGGGTGGCAGGACCCCATTTCTTTCCAGATCCGAAGTTTGTGCTTTGAATCCCCTTATTCCATGTGTCTACCTCTCACCTAAAGCCAATTCACAGCCCTCTGTGCCTCACATGAACCTCAGGCAGCCCTCAAGTAGACCCTGGATTGAATACTCCTATCACCCCTGTTTCTTGATTTGGCCTGCAGGTTCAGACTCAGAGAACTTAAAGTGCCATGATCCAGGAACCCCGGCAAGTGGGTTTGTGTGAACTCAGGACTTTCCAGAGCTTTGAACTAGAGCTGGCAGTGCTCTGCCACGCTTCTGCTCGCTTTCTGCCAGGTATGAGCATTTGGAGCACCCAGTCCTTTTCTGATTCACAAGACTGGCAGTGTAGATGGCCAAGTTATTTCCATGACTACTGGCTAGCTTCAGCCAATGGGAGGCATTCACAGCCTAGGAGCTGGGGAGAAGGAAGGGAAGCCAAGGTCTTTCTGCCTTACCCCACTCTTCATGTTATGTGTTGTCTTTCATGTTGGCAGCTCTCTCTCTCTCTCTCTCTCTCTCTCTCCCTTCACTGTTCCCCTCTTCCTCTCCACACCTTTCTCTTCAGCCCTCCTTCCCATGACTCTGAATAAAAACAACCACTGTCTAGTCCCAGTTAGTTGCTAGGGGTCTAGGAGCTCAGTGCAGACGTATGCTGGTCAGAAGAGTCAAGGGTAAATAGGGCCTTCTTGTGGTGTGGATTTCTGGGTTACCCAACTGTTTGCTGCACTGGCC
This sequence comes from Bramus lutescens, assembly GCA_001685075.1. Lineage (NCBI taxonomy): Eukaryota > Metazoa > Chordata > Mammalia > Rodentia > Cricetidae > Bramus > Bramus lutescens. Next base: position 648,410 of record LOEQ01000773.1, on the reverse strand, counting down.
TTTTCAACTCTCTCTGCACCTTTGCAACCCCTTTGCACAGGAAATCCCCTCTACTGAACCAGCTGGTACCCTGCCTTTGTCTCTCATCACTGCTGTCAGAATACCCGTCTCTCCTCCTAAACCTGGAATAAAGGCAGTAGGAGATAATCCAAGACCTTCAGGCCAAGCTGCTACGGCTGTACTGAGCTGTGTGCAAGAAGCCTTGGCAAGTCCCTCTGAGCATTGTCTCGAGTCCTTTCTATCCCCTAGGGTACTTTCAAGCAGGAATGCTCTAAGTGGCGACACTCTAATAGCACCGAAGTATTAAGGCAGCTTCGAGGCGCTAAACATTCTGCTGGGGATTGGCTAATTAAGAGGGAGAATGTGTCTCATTAGAAAGGCTCATGTTTAATTACAGTGGAAATGATAACAAAGGCAAGATGTTCTACATGTGTGCCCGGGTCAGCCTCATCACCATTTCTTGAGTTACCCTCTCAACTTTATGTCCTTGCGTGAGAAGCATGGAGACTAGAGGCATCCCTTGTTGCCAATTGCGGGTCCTAGGACGTTTTTAACTTCAACCTCTTGCTCCATTGCCACTCATCAAGCAAAGTGTCCCAAGTGTAGTTCTTATAGAAGTGACCCGGAGAAACAACAACCTCACCCACTACTCCCTTAGAACAAAGGAGGATGAGAAAAGGACCAGCTGATCTTGGCCCTCCGGCCCAGTGCCTCAGGATGGCTATGTTCTGTTACTGACAGACTTGCAACACGATAGCATCAACGGACTCCTGAAGATTCTGGGTTCAAAAGCATAAAAACTGGTTTCCACCCCCCGCATGAAGTTCTTTATAAATACATGTCTGTAATGTAGAATGCGAATAAACAAAGTGTAACAGAATGCCTTTCTCCAGTCAGGCTCTCATCCCGGTGCTATTAATTTGAACAGCTCCTTAAGTGTGTCAAGATCTATTTAAGCTCAGACAAGCACAACTAACATCCACGTCACTCCTTTAGAAGTAGAATGACTAGATTTAGGTGAGACTTGGTAAATTTGTGCTTATGTTTTTTTCTGAGTAAATGAACTGAAATAATTATAAAATTGAAACACTTTATAAGGTGACACCACTACATTTTAATTGTATGAAATTTACAGTGTAGAAAATGTAATCATTTTATTCAGTAGCCCATGGTGTAATTAAGACTATTCTTTGCAGGTATCTTGTATTTATGAGTTTTTCCTTCCACCTGTAGAAGATGTCTGAAATTCCAAATTATACATCAATTAGGCATATTTCCAGGATAGCGCCTGTTAGCTAAGGTGATGTGTCCCCCTTGCTTCCTTTCCCATGTGATGCTTTTGCAAATAGAAGATTATGGACACAGGAGCAGGTGCATGCAGGGTACCCTGGGTGTGTTTTCTGTTTCCTTCTGGAAAAGGCCCACACATGATGAACCGGAGCTACCGACACACTGCCGGAGAACCGCCTGTGAGGTTCAGTGAAGATCCTTTTAAATTCCCATCAGAGCACACCCTACGAACTCTGCTAATGGATGCAACACATTTTACAAAATACGCCTATGTGGGCCTTTCCCACCCTGTTTTAAGTGGAGGTGATGTGTAGAGATATTAGTAATTGAGCATCCATTCCCATGGACTCATTTATACTTTTCAAAATAAATTAACCACGAACTGCATGAAATTGGACAAAGTCTTCTCTGTTGCCTTTCTGTTCCCCCTGTGTTCCGATCAGACATTTCTGTATTCATCTCAGTTTGAACAGTGACCCCACTTCTTAATCTCTGAACCCTTAAATTACTACCAAAACTTTCCTAAAGTGAGGAGTGGCTGCCTTAACTGTTGATTTCCTTGCTGTTTAGGATAATGAGTGTTTTTTTAAATTATGTTTTGTGAGTCTTAGTATGAGTATTTTACTTCCTATTTTATCCAACCACCAGAAGCTCTAATCTCACTGGGGAGATTTATTTTTCCACAAAGGAAGCAAGGAAGGGTGGCCTGTGACCTACATCCTCAGCTTAAAACCCGAGCCTTCTGGGTCCTACTGGTCTTAGTCACCTCTTGTGATAAATGGCTCCCTTCAAACATCCTCCTGGTCCCCCTTTGCCCATCTGAACAGGAGAAATCCTATTTTTCTGCCACAGGCTCTGAGGTATCAGTCCCCATTTAAACCTAGTGGCTTCTCGGGCTGATCTCGGGCTTCTCTCGTGGTGCCCAACTGGACAGAGGGACATGCTCTGTGGGGGATATTATGTTTGTGGATGTGTATGACAGTTCCTAATTCTGGGGTATGTATTACCCTGATGCATACAACGAGCAACCTCCCCACCTCCCCATAAAACCCATGGAAACACTCTGCTGTCAGATGCTTTTCAACAACCCCACCCTCTGCTTGTTTCCCTGCCTTCCCTCCTAATGGACCAAAGTTAAACTCGGCAGAAGCCCTAGTCGACAGATCAAAGTTGGCCCAAAGACACGTGGAGAAGCCTTGTGTGCCAGAAAGTAAATAAGTCATTGTCAATATTGAAATATTTAGAAGTTTCATATGACATTCTTATTCTCTACATTGTTCTAGATCACATCAAGATCTGGTAACTCAGCTGGGCAGAGTGGTGCATGCCTTTAATCTTAGCACTTGGGAGGCAGAGGCAGGTGGATCTCTGTGAGTTTAAAGCCAGTCTGGTCTACAATAGGAGTTCCAGGACATCCAGAGCTACACAGTGAGACCCTGTTTCAATTAAAAAAGAAAAAAAATATCTAGCAAACCTAAGCCTATTGGCCTATTGTTTCCTCTGATTTGAATTAGGTGAAAGAAATGACTCTCTCTCTCTGTCTCTCTGTCTCTGTCTCTGTCTCTCTGTCTCTGTCTCTCTGTCTCTCTGTCTCTCT
>LOEQ01000773.1:620118-640689 GCA_001685075.1 Bramus lutescens | reverse complement strand
TCTGGTGTGCGGGCATACATGGAGGCAGAATGTTGTATACATAATAAATAAATATTTTTTTTAAAAAAAGAATTGAAATTAGTAGATGAATGAGAACACTCTGGCTTAGAAACTTTACTTAGGTAAGTTGCCCAAATATTTCTGTGTAGTCAACTGAGCTCAATCTAAGGCAGAAGTTCTCAACCTGTAGATCGCAACCCCTTTAGGGGTCACGTATCAGATGTTTACATTGTGATTCATAACAGTAACAACATTATAGTTATGAAGTAGTAATGAGATAATTTTATGGTTGGGGATTACGACAACACGAGCTGTATTAAAGGGTCATAGCAGTAGGAAAGTTGAGAACCACTGCTCTAGAGATCCCAAAATCTTTGCTCTTATCTTTCATTTTCATATATATTATATATGTCCCTAGTGTATCCTTCACCTCTACCTCAAGTAGCTGTCTTTTAGTGGCTGAGACTGCACTCCACATCAACAATATCCACTGTACCCTAAAACTTGAGATGTGTTAGCACCTTCAAGCCAGTCTTGCAAATAACTCAGTTTGACAGACCTTCTTTCTCTGCACGCTGAAGAACAACTGATTTCCTGCACACCTGAGGAACTGCCTGTTCAGCTACAGCTATCCTGTGTTGTCCATACAAAGGCAGCTCAAGAAGGAGCTTGTAGCAAACCGTGATGACTATAGAGACTGCAGCAGCTCTTTGCTTAACAGAATTCAGTAACAATCAGTTCAAATTATCACGCACAGTCAGACTGCATGTAATTTGAATCGCTTTTGTACAAAGTAATTTGGTAACAACCAAAAAGAAGAGTTGGATAGCGGTAACTGGAATGTAAAAACATGCAGAGAGTACAGTTTACAGCCAAGTGGTATGTGATTCTCTTTTTAATTTTGCGACAACTTTTTTAAGTACAGCATTTTTTTAAGTATAGCATTTTGAATGTAAGTGGTTTGCTACATTAAGCAACCATTTGGAGCACACCAGGTTTGCACAGGGAGGATTTTATGGAGAATTTAAACTGCCATTCATAAAGTTATTTTAACTCTATATCTCTGTTTATATTTTTATTTTTTTAATCCCTCAGTGGGAACTATCTGATACTCATTAAAAAATCATCTGACACACACACACGATTTAGAACCCGGTCTGTTCAACCCAGAATTCTGACATCTGAAGTGAGTCACATATTTTTTTTTGGGTGAATGTTACTGACAGCTTCCATTTTTTTTATAGTCTGAATGCTAACAATAATTCCCCCAGATTTCTTCCTTTACAGTGTTATTTGACATTGTCTCCAAAGTATTAAAAAACAGCATGGGCTAAAAGGAGGAACATAGGGAAAAGTGGCATCATATCCTCTCACGGGATGGTATTTTAGAATTAAATAAAGAGCCCAGGAAACTATATTTGGGATGTTATACATAGTTCTTGACATTAACTCAGAGAAAATAATTTTTTCCACCTCAAAAATATAAACCAAAATTGGGACAAAAATTAGGAGCTTCCCTAAAGTTCTTAGAAAAAAATTAAAGTGTGTCTTGAAAGTCAGTGTAATAGAAAAATTTCTGTTTGGGTTAGAAGCAATTGCAAGAACCAGTGGGCATAAACTAAGCAACAGTAAGACAGACAGCTAATTAAATTTTTATTACCGCTGAGCAAATGTTATTAATTTAATTCAATTAACATTTATTGAGCACCCACATGCAATAGATGAATCATTGTGACAGCAGTTATTCATTTATTTACTTTAAGTTATTAAGGAAACATTTCAATGGTTTCAGTTTTGCTCACTAAATGTGACTTGATAATTTTTGTGTCCATATATTCTGTATGTCTACAATAAAATTGTTAGAGATGTGAGTTACGTCTCTCCCTGCCTGGAGTCTCAGTCTGTTCTTGTTCACAGTTTTTTCTTTATGTCTTTCCTGTTTCCTTCTCCTCTCTCCCCGCCTTTTCTCTCTGCTTCTTCTTTTTTCTATTTATTTCCCTGATTTGCCATCCTTGCCTCATTTATTCATTTCCTTTTACTTCCAGATCCACATTTATTCCTTAGACTTGATCCCCTTCCTCCCTCCCTCCCTCCCTCCCTCCTTCCTTCCTCCTACCCATTCTTCCTCCCTCTTCTTCCCTTCATCCTTCCCTTTGCTTCTCCCTCCCTCCCTTCCACTCTTCATTCCTCCCTCGCTTCCTCTCTCCTTCCTTTCTTTCCCTTTCCCTTCTTTCTAAGGTAGGATTTGTCCACTCTCATAACTTAGGGGTTGGTTTTGTGGAGCCTATTTCTAAATCTACACTGCCAGCCAGTTTCCACCCAGCCAGGCTGCATTCGCTGAGTGTAAATTCTGTTCTAGTAGTGTGTGTTCGTAGCTGGAGAATCCAGAGAAAACAAGAGTGTATCAGTTCCTTAAATGCCTGTGGTCACCACAAATCACATTCTCAAGATTGCAACTGACTCTCAGATATTTTATTTATGTTACCAGCCACATCTTTACAATTTGATGTCCCATTTTACCAAGCCCTTTGTTTCATCGAAGTAGGTAGTTCAACCTACCCCAGAAAATTCATGGCTGGATTGCTTTTCCTTGTATGGTCATTGTTCCGGATATTTAGCTCAAAACTATTCTTTGTTTGGTCCCATTGTTCCATTGATGATTTAGAAGTTCTCGTTCATTCTTCTTTCAGAATAGCTCTCAAGTCCATGCCAACCTTTTCATCCCCACCATGACTTGGACCTTCTAATCTGGATGACTATCTTTAAGTGTCTTTAAGTGGCTTGTTGGGTTCTAACAAAGGAACTTGCAAACACTAAGCAAATTTTCTATCACTAAGTTGTATTTACAGTCCTTGATTTTCTTGTACAGAGTTCACTGTGTATGTAGTTCAGAGTGGCGCTGAACTGACCATTTTTATGCCTCTGTTGGCTGGATGTTGAGATTTCAGGTGTGAATTACCGTGCTTGTCTGAAGAAAGTGTACATGCTATTATCGAAGTAATGTTTTAACCTCTGTCTTCTGAGCATAATATTCATTAAAAGAAAAAGATCACAAAGCAAGGCAACCCCCTTCCACACACAGAAGAGCTAATATGGCTTGCTGTTACCTGAATAACTTTCAATTCTCAGTCTCAATTGACTTCCTCATTATGTTGTCAAGTTGCCTCTTGAGACAGGCAGGACCTTACTAACATTTTAATGTGAGTGACCAACTCCTGAAACCTCTCTGAGAATTTTAAGATAAGCCTTTAAGGGAGACTGATTTTAATTTTATTTCCAGATCAAAACACTTAGAGTGTGCATTTCCGATGCAAGGACCATTTTTTAAGCTGTAACTGAATTATATTTTCCCTTGGACTTGAACTACCACTTAGAATTTAGTAGTGTAATTATCTGTGGGTGAAATCAGATCAAGGTAGACACATGACATTTCAAGGTATAAGCCACCAAACCGTTCACAAATTATTGTGGTTAGAGAAAGTAGTTCATCCAAGTGACCCTGTAGAAGAAAAGTTAATTTAGCTGGACACTGTGGTGCATGTCTTATAAACCTGAATGTGGGAGGCAATACAAGAAGAGCATGTGTTAAGGAATTCATACACAGCCTGGTCTCCAACCTACCAACTGACCAACCAACCAATATAGAAGTATATAACATATATATGTTATATTTTATGTAATCTTATATATTTATGTTCTCATGCATGTGAAGGATTTTATAATGCCTACATTAATGTTGGAATTTAGAGGCCATTGTTAGACTATATGACTATATCAATATACTTATCTTCTTGTGCATATGAAGAATTTTTTAATATCTACAATAATGTTGGAATTTGGGGGCCTTTGTTAGACTATATGACTCTATTTTCCACAGCTTATCAGTAAAATATATGATAAGAAAAATATGATAAGTCACAGAACAAGATCAAACTTGGTAAATATTATTAGAGTCTCTCCCTGTAGCCTAGTTTGGCCTCGGATCTAGAATCTATTAGCCCCAACCTCCCTAGAAGCTGGGATTAGAAGTGTGTGCCAGCACACATGACATTCTTATTCTCATACTGAAAATCAGAATAATTTTATAGAGATCAAAGCAAAATAAATAAAAGATAAACAAAATAAAATAAAAGATGCCACCTTTCATTCCCCAATGTTAACAGAAGCTGACATGGACATTCAGAGAGGGTACATTTTCAAGAAGAAGCTGCTTTTGGTTTTGATTGTGGAACTGAGGGACAAGAAGCTTCCTATGAAAGCCTCAGCCATTTGAAGTAAACGGGAGTGAGCAATTATTTGACAGGTTGTTGGCTGCTATATTGGATAAGGCAAAGCCTTGGCTTCAGCCAGGCTCACTTTGGGGCAGAATAAGGGAGACATGTATAACTGACTTTTTTTTTCTTTGTCATTTTCTCACAGCCTTTAAAGACTTTGCAGTGAAAGCAGTGGTTTTCTATATTCTGGCTTTGGTTTGACTTCTGCAGTGATTCAACCCCAGAGACATAAGATGAAATGTTTATCAAGGGCCCTGACAAGATGACATTATAAGTCTTTCAATCAGCCTTAGTAAATCTTGCTGAAAATATAAGGGAAAAAAAACAGAAGTATATTATTTCCCCAGAAATAATAACAGTGACTGTTCAAGGTGAAAGGGATTAAGAGTCGAGAGAGAACAGAGAAGGTTGCAATGGACCCTACCTAGGCTCTCGCGACAACTGCAAACTTCCAGTTTGGGGACTCTATCCTTTGGGTTTTGTTGTTGTCCGTGGCTTCTTTACTTTTTCCACCTAAGTGCCGTGGAAAATTTCCTTGATTTTCTGCTCACTGCCACACGTTGCCCTGCAGGCAGACCTTGGCTACATGATGTACTTTTATAGCCAGGTTCTGAGCCGGTAACAAGACCAAAAGAGGCGTTTGAATCTTCTTCCAACGTGAAAACAGTTTGCAATTATGAGTCCCCATTTCATTTTTATGCACTTACTTTCAGTTTAATGCTTTAAAAAAGTGTCTCAGGAAATAAAGATGATGTTACCCAAGGAAAAAAAAATAGTGAGTACCTTTTATAGTTCCGTGTGCTGGGTGGCTAATGAGTTACGTAGGGCTCCACAAAGACAAATTAAGCCAATCAGGCTATAAACTCAAGTATGAGCTGTGTATCACATACAGCTGGGCTTTTCACTATTAGTGTTTGATAAAAATGCTAAATGGTCACGCTCTTCCAAGAGCATCCTCTACTGTGTGAAAGCTGTGTCAGCTTATTTCTCCCAAGACCTCCATTGTGAGTTCAGCTTTGTCAGGTACACTATCACAGGTCCAGCCCACAGAGGTCTGGCAGAGGGCTGTTGCTGGGTGTGGATGAGGTGGTGAAGGTGCTAGTGGATCCTCCCAGGGACAGGGCTACTGAAAGGCGGAGCTGCAGCAGGCACCTCTCTGTGCCTCCAGGTCCTACAGTCATCCGGCTCTGCTCTTCAAGCTACAGTCCCCAGACACGATGATAGGAAGTTGGATTGTTTCGCAGAAGGACTCTTTTCGCCCCTGCTGACTCTTCAGGGTAGCTGATCTTGCTAATAGGTAATTAGGATACGCCTTAGAAGTCTGTTTATGGCGAGCTGGGTAACTAATGATTGGCTTTTGCAATCTCAGGCCTAGTTCCGGAAGCTGCTGACACCTGCTGTACAGTCCCCAAAAAACTCTAAGAGGCTGAAATCCTCAGTGCAGTTCTTTCTGAGTTTCTAGTCCTGTGACTATCATAGATGCTTCCTCTTCCTTTTCGGTGGTGATTCCGGAGGGATGCATACTCCTTTCATATTGAGTGTCCCAGCACAATGGCTGGCAGGAAGCAAGTGTCACCTGCTTTTCAGATGACAAAAGCAAAGTGGGTCTCTGATCTTTCAGGGGACAATGGATTCATCCCTAGGAAAGGCATTTCGAACTCACCCTCTCGTCTTTGTCTTCCGCTCCTAGTATCCGTGCTGATCCTTGTTGGTGTTCATATAGTATTTTTGGGCTAAAATAATTCTGATTTGTACTTTTAACTTACAGCAAAATTTGTATTGGTATTTAAAAATGTAAGGGATATAGGAAGACACAAAGACAATAAAATGCTCTCTGATGCTTCCCCATTTATATCTGTTGTTGCTCTTTGTTTCCCGAGGGTGGAAATACCTTGTGGTTACATACACATATGCGTGTGAGTGCTTACATATATGTTAATTAGATTTTAAATAATGCTGTATTTTCAAATTTTTACATATTAGAATTCCTGCTATATTTTACCTGGTAAAGATCATTATATGTTAATTAGATCACAATTGCAATACTAATATATTAATGTCTATTTGTAGAGCCAGTTGGTATTATATTTTCTGACTTAAATTAATATATGGTTATAAACAAAAATTCATTCTTCGAAGAGTCTTGCTTAAAGACTCAACTCATGCTCCGGGCCTGTGATAGGTTCTACAGATAGCATGCATCCCCAGCTTCCCCATGATTACACTGGTACACTGCTACAGAGAACATATCTAAATGACCTGTCAGTGACAGAGCTGGGCTTTTACCAAGGGAAGCCAGGCTACAAGTCGAGCCTCCTAACCAATGTGTTAGACTGTCTGTCTCAGCCAACGTTCAATGGACATGTATTGTAACATTATTGAATATGCTATTCAAGTTAACACTGTTCTACACCCACTTCCCTATGCCCTGAAGATTACTGAAACAACTCAAGTCTTTGCTCAACTGTCACCTCCTCAAAGCAACCTTCCATTTTATCCAGTTGGAGTCAGATTTTGACTTCATTCCCCCAAGGCTCTTCTTGAAACATATGCTTTTATTGTCAGGACCAGGATGGGCTTCACTAGCATTACATGGTTAAAAGTCAGGGAGGCTGTCAAACACTGCACTGCGCATCGGAGCTACCTTTAATTTTCACCCCAAACCTACAGAATGAGACTTTGGGATTGTAATAATGTCAAGGTTGGAAGACTGTTGTAGGAAGTAATTCAGTAGAGCTTGCAATCAGTAATTTTTATTGTGTCGGTGTTTAATTTTCCACATTGGCTTATTTGTTTACTTGAGATGGGATACATATCTTTCCACACTTCAGATGTCATCTTTCTGAGACTCTGTCTGTTAACTAATAACTATATCCTAGAAAAGCACCTAGGAATGTTGCAGGAAGGGGCCGCTTGTTGGTCCTGGCCACCCGGTTAGCTTAGCCCCGAAATAACCACACAGAAACTGTATTAATTAAATCACTGCTTGGCCCATCATCGTCTACCTCAGGCCATCCGTGGATCCATGGCATCCTTCTGACTCTGCTTTCTTCCTCCCAGTATTTTGTTTAATTCTCCCCACCTATGTAACTTCTGCCCTATCAAGGACCCAAAACAGTTTCTTTTGATTAACAAATGAAAGCAACACAGAGACAGAAGGACCTCCTACACCACTGGAAACAGAGGGTACCCAAAGAATGGGGGACAAAGGCTGCATACTGTTGCTAGTGTGACATACAGGGCACTGTCAATGCTCTGTCCAATGAAATGAGGGATGTTCCTATTTTTGCTGTTATAACTACTCTTGAAATAAACATCATATCTGTGAGTTTGGTCTCATATTTGCTAGTTTTTATAGTTTGAGACTATAGGAAAAGATTGATATAATTTGCTTTCCAGAAAAATCAGTCCATTTTGACTCACACCAAGAATAAAAGAGAAGAATTTCTCTCTTGTTCTGTAGCCAGTTCTAGATTTTACCATTACAATAATTTATTTTTATCAATTTGAAGGGAATGTGGATTTGAGTGCACACTTTCCAGCAGCTGAATAAATAGTATTGCACTGCTACAAGGGTTGGGAAGGATTTTTTCATGCCCACTGCTTTTCTGTGGAATTTTTCTACTACAACTAGATCCTAAGTAATTTAGAAAATTATCAAGTTACAAGGAATTGGGCATTAAAAATACTCATTATGTATTTATAGATCAATAAATTTTTGTTTTAAGTATTTATTGAATGGATGCTAATTGGGCTCTTTAAATGAAATCCTGATTCTTGGAAAGTGACAGACATAGCCCTTGAAGGTTTGGATGGCTTCTATTGATTTCCAGGCCTTTACAGAATCATCATCCATCTAAGGAAGGCTTATATTAGCATTAAGTACATAAAAGGTCTACACAGTGAGCCTTGGGACTCTGGAAGCCAAGCCACACTGGCAAAAGATAAAGAGATAGGAAACAGAGAAGCAAACCACAGGCTCAGTCATATTTTCTACACCTGCTCTGCACCCAGGCAAGCTACCGAATCTATGAAGAAGCCCAACAGAGTTTAAAACTTATATTCTTTTTAAAATTAATTTATTTTTATTTTATGTGCATTGGTGTATTGCCTACATGTATGTCTGTGTAAGGGTACTGGGTCCCCTGGAACCAGAGTTGTAGACAATCATGAGCTGCCATGTGGATGCTGGGAATTGAACCTAGGCCAGTGCTCTTAAGCCCTGAGCCATCTCTGCAGCCCCAAGAACTATATTCTTAATGACCTTCCTGCTATAAATTTAGCTCAGTAGTCTCCAAAGTGGCAAAAGTGTGCCTATGGGGAGGCAAATTCTATCTAATGAAGATGGAGCATCACTTCCTATATATAATATAGTAATATATTATATTATATTATATTATATTATATAGTAAATCTTTGCATACTTTCTGGTATATTCGAGCTAAAATGGTGGTGTCTGCATCTATAGATTCTCTCTCTCTCCTCTCTCTCTCTCTCTGTATGTGTATACATAGGTATTACATAGACTTGGTATCCATCCCATCCCCTGCTATTTTCCCACTAAAGATTTAAAAGCTTCCCAGTAAAAAGTTTGGAGACCGCTGCCCTAAGTAAAAGGCCAAGGTCACCACTTCATATCCTCTCCTACCTAAGGAATTTTCTTGTGCTTTCTTTGGGTGCCCAGGGTGTGGTTGCTGGAACGCGGAAAGCCACAGCAGCTGCAGTAGTGGCCTGGGTAGACTTTTCCTCTGAGTTTCTATAGTGGTAACAGGATTAACAGGCTCTATTCTGGAAGAACTTGGGTGGCATAACACCTCCCAGCAGAACTATTCCTGACAGGGATGTGCAGATGGAAATGCATATTTATGTCACTTAAAGCCTACAAGAGACACAAGGATTTGAGCTATAACAATAAATAGAAAAAAAACTTCAGCATTTTTTGGTAACCCATACTCAAGTGCACTGAGTGTGCTTGGTGAAAGACCTATAGTCTGCTCTTTGTCCAAGCACAAAATATTCAGTATTCAAGCACGTTGAGGTGAACTCCTCTTCTGCATAGATTTTAGAGTGTTAATATAAGCTACCAGAAAGTTAGTCTAAAATTTCAGGTCTTAAAAATAACAGGGCAATTTTGTAAAGTGTTTGGGCCATTTCAGGTTGGAGGGGGGATTTAATTTTAAATAGAATGTCCACTTGTTCTATTTATTAATTATGACATGTTTCTGGAAATTCTTTCCGTAGTCCACATAGTCATTGTAATAACAAATTGGAGGTACTATCTAGGAGTCTTTGATATAGTTCCTCCTGTTCTTATTTCAAAACACTTGGGAAAAGAAGAATGTGCACATACATAAGATATAGAATGAACAACCCAGGTAAAGATTCACACAAAATTATCAGTCCATTGGAACTGAAGAAAACTGTCAATCTGGCACTTGTACTAGCTCTAGTGAGGGTAAGAAAAAGTTACCTGTTCTTTGCTTGCCTTGTCAGGAGCCATAGTTTGGCTCAGTCAGCTGGGTGGCCATCTTCCCTCCCCCCCCCAAAAAGAGATGTCACTTCTTAATATGTCCAAGAGAAATCCTAACCTGGAGATTGTTTGTTATAGCTGAAAGACGGAATTTTCTCAGAATTATGCACAGTTCCCACTAGACTACAAGTAAGAAGTTTAAAAAGAAAAGAGGATTAGTTAACCATGATACAATGGAAATGAAACATGACGAAGATAGATCCAGAGGGGCATTCTTGAAATAAGGAAGATGCAAAAAGGGCAAAGGTCTAACTGCAGAATTAAAATCTGCTTTAGAGTTAGTAAAACAAATGACAGAAAAAAAAACAAAACAAATCAACCAAAACCAACACTACAGAGATAGTAGCAGTAACATAGATATCAAATATTAAAAACAAAAATCTCCCTTAGAGTAAAAATAAAGGACAAGGAATTAAAACTTATGGGGTGAGGAGGATGTTTGGCAGGGAGGTCACAGCTTACAGATCCCATCTGAGACAGAGAGTGACCTGAAGTAATCAAAGCTATCTGAACATCAGCTCTGTTCAAAGATGACCCTGAAGTATTTACCTTTGAGTAATATCTTTAAAATGTGCACCCTGGTGCATAAAGTTTAGTAAAATGATACCCATAATCCAAGAGAATATTTTGAATTATAAAAGTACATTTAAAAAATTTAAAGCAAGCAGCCAAGGGAAAAACACTAGGCTGTATAAGAAAAAATTGTCCTCAAATCATTTTTATAAAGTACCCAGAAAGCAACAAGGTAAAATATTGGGGTTTTTGAAAGAAGATAACATCCCATTAGTTTATCCTTGATCAGATTATCATTTCTGTGAATAAGTATAGTAATTTCATCCTATGTTTCCAGAAGAAAATTTTCCACCCTCATAAGCACGTTTATTTTTAAAAGCATATTTATTTTACTTTTATTTATGTTTGTGTGTCTCTTTATGTGTATGCATACCTTTGTGCAGGTGCCCATGGAGGTCAGTAGAGGGCATCAGATCCCCTGGAACTGAGTTACAGGTGGCTGTAAGCTCAAGGACATGGGTGTTGGGAACAGAATTCAGATTCTCTTCAAGAAGCAATTGTAATGGCTGAGCAATTCCTCCAGCCCCATAAGCATGTTTCTTGAAAAGATTATTTGAATTATTTTCAGTGATAGAAAACCTAGGAAGCTATGTCTCCTAGTAACATTAGAAGCTACATCCATAATGTCTCTCCAACATTATTGCCAAAATGTGAACCAAACAAGGACACCAATGAACATGCCACAGTGGATGGAGAAAATCCATGAGGCTTCAGTCCTACACAAAAAACTCCAAGCAACTGAGGCGACCTGGGACCAGGGAGAGGTGTCCTTCCCCAGAAAAGACCACACCAATTGGTTGACCATTGCCAAACACATCTGAAAGCAGACATACAGGTAACATTATACAGACTGGGCAGGTTATATTTAGGAATGTATAAGTATATACAATACATATATGTAGATGCAATAACAGCTAATGAAAAAAGAGGCCATAAATTTCAAGGAGAGCAGAGAAAGGTATACATATGGGAGGATATGGATAGAAGAAAGGATTTAGAAATTTTGTAATTATAATCTCAAAAGTAAAATAAAAAAATGAAGTAGCTGTGACAAGAAACGAACCATCAGTTGGTGCAAACTGAACATAAAGATTCTAAGAAGAATCTCAACATGCACCTTCACCATGACTAAGCTCAGCTCTGGATTCTGGAAGCATACAGAGGTCTGGAACTAGGATGGTGTGTGGCTGTCATATCTAAACATACCCCTGAATTAATTTTTATTCTTCTTTGTAGAATTAGCCTAGAAACCATAAGCTGAAAGAGCTCTCTACCGCAAACATGTTTTCTGCATTATTCAAATGCTGCCAGGCACGTTTAATATGTTTTCACTTTTCCATTTTCGGAAGTCTCCAATTTCCTCCTTTAAAAATTTGTATTATTTTATGTGTACAAGTGTTTTGCCTACATGTATGTATGTATATCATGTGCATACCTGCTCCCCACAGAGGCCAGAAGAGGTTGTCAGATCCCCTGGAACTGGAGTTGTCTATGTCTTTGAGCCACCACGTGGGTGCTGAGAAGGGAACTCAGGACATCTGCAAAAATAGCCAGTGCTTTTAATTACTGAGCAATTTTCCAGCCCCCACGTTTTCAAATTTTTTTAATAGTCATTTCAATGCAAAATGTTTTCAACAAAACCTAAGAAAATATTCTTTTCCTGAATATTCTGTCACAAAATGGCATACACCTGAAATACTTTTAAAAGAGTAATATTTAGAAGTATTTGCTGTGTACAAGCTCAGAAACACTTCCAGGCAGTGCTCTTTCAAAGGGTGCTATCTTCATGGTAGAGATGAGAAAATGAGACAGCCAAACTGAGTGGTCATTGCACAGAGCCTGAATGGCTCTCTCTTTAGGTTTCTTGTCTCTTTTATTAGACAAAACACATACCAGATGAACACAGCATATCTCTAATTCTTCACTGAGTCTGAAAAAAAACATTTCAAAGAGAATTAAAAAAGAGAAAACTAAAGCATTTGAGAAAAGACTCTGGAAGTGTGACTTTGATGAAAAGACCTCTTTACGGTCAAGGAAAATGTCAAAGCCATAGAGCGAGAAAGCAGCCAGCAAAGTAATCCCATAGGATTACAGCATGCTCAATCCCCAAGCTGCTTTCATAGCCACTGTCCAGCTATCTGAAGCCCATCCCAACAACACAGCAATACAAATATACTTGCATCATCTGCTATACTGATTTCCATTACATTCTGACTACAGTGACTTCTTTCTTTGTCAGCTCACTAAAGTCCTCATGGTCTCTAAAGGACTTGGTTGAGCCAGGTATGGAGTGCACACCTACAGCTCCAGTACTTGGGAGGTAGAGGCTGTTGACTCACTTCAAGTTCAAGGCCAGCCTTGGATACAAAGTAAGGATCAGGTCAAACAAAGCTACAGAGTGATTCCCTACCTCAAACAAATGAACAGAAATCAAGAGGATTCAGTGGGCGTGGGATATTGTTTATTTAACAAATATTTGGCTATTGCAACTGTGATTAAAAATTCTATCACGATTGGATATGTAGGGGTGAATACAATCTATTTCTGCCTCACACAGTGATTTCAAACTCTCTGTGGCCTTTGCTGAGTAAAATAAAGGTAGGTAATTCCAAGGCTGGAGAGATGACTTGGTGGCTGAGAGGGTATACTGCTCTTGCTGAGGACCCCAGTTCAATTCCCAGCACTTGTGTCCGTAAAGAGAGTCATACCAGCTGTAACTCCAGTTGCGGGGAAGATCTGGCACCCTCTTCTGGCCTCTATGGGCACTGCACTCACATGATCACACATTCATAACATAAACTCATACTTAAACATAAAATAAATTCTTTTTTAAAAGAAGGTAATTCTCCTTCCTGTTCTTCCCTGGCATTTGATTCCACAAGCAAGGGAAGGAAGCCATGGTATGTTTTTTATTGTGTGTGTGCGTATGTGTGTGTGTGTGTTTCATGTACACGGTCACATAGATGTGTACACATGCCTGTGTGGGTTTATGTGCATGTGTGTATCAAGGACGGAGGAGGTTTGATGATGTTTAATATCCTTCTTTATTGTTCTTAATCCTTTTATTTTTGAGAAAGGGTCTCTCACTGAACCTGGAGCTCATTTCTTTTATGAGGTTGCCTGCCTCATAAGCTCCCAGGGATTTGCCTGTCTCTGCCTCATCAGCATTGGGGTTAGACTGGCATGACCATTCTTAGCTTTTTACCTGGATGCTGGAGACCCATACTCAGCCCTCATGCTTGCACAGCAGATACTAGCTATGGTGTCATCTCCCTGCCCTGTGCACTCTTGTGTCTGAGCTTGGTAGAGTTCAACATCAAGGTTGAATGCCAGTGGGTACCTATCAGCTTTCCTGCAGAAAGTAACAAGGACTAGAGCTTTGTGTCCCA
Organism: Bramus lutescens; assembly: GCA_001685075.1. Taxonomy (NCBI): domain Eukaryota; kingdom Metazoa; phylum Chordata; class Mammalia; order Rodentia; family Cricetidae; genus Bramus; species Bramus lutescens. The sequence goes on along the minus strand of LOEQ01000773.1, from coordinate 626,923 downwards.
GTTCTCAGGCTTCTAGCTCCATCCTATATTATATTGTCCCCCAAACTGGCACAGTAATAGCTGGTACTGCTAATAAAACACTTTCAGATGTAAAGTGTTTAGCCATGAAATTCTTTGGAAATTGAACAGAATTGTAGTGTTTTAGATGTGCAATGAGCTCTAAATGCTGGGTTCTTTCTTCTCCCCCACACCTACCTAACTTTCCATTCATTCACCTCTTTAGAATCTGTTATAATAATAAAAAATAATGATAGCTAGCTCACACTTCACACTATGAGGGGCTTTGGCTAAGCACGTTAAGTGAATTCTCATTGAATCTTCACAATAACATAATGAGGAAGTTATTATGGACTCCATTTCCCTAGTGAGGGAAATACATCATGGGGAGTAGGCTACCAAGCTTTATTCATTGCAGACTCCTAAACTAGTGCAGATTTGAGTAACAATTTGAATTCTGGTATTTGAAGACCACTATTCTTCCTCTTACCTGGTAGGGTATATACAGGCAATTCAAAGATGGATGACTGTGACTTTAAGGGCACTTTGGACTTCTTAAAAGTGACCAACACATCCACAGATCATACTGACACAGGCATGCCTTTCACACCACCTCTAACCTGATTTTTGTCCATCAATATAATTCTGCTTCATGACTAATATCTGATCTGAATTCCCCACTGAGGCCAGTTCAGATGGAAGGGCAGAGAGGACAGTGAAACAGATCTTATAGAATGAGAGTTAAGTAGGTTTGGCTTTGCCCCAATCCTTGGGCCTATGATGCATGCAGTTATGTCTAGCTATCTTTATTAAGGCTATTTTCTAATGTTCCATGCAGGGCACTTCAAAATTAGATGACAGCTGTTGGGTTTCATCCCATCAGCTAGGGAGATGACTCACCTGATTTTCACCTAAGACTCTCAATCAGACTGGCATTTAAAGCAACAAAGGAACAAGGCTGAACTATTCAGAACCTGGTGGTGAGCACTTGGCTCTGGCCTGCTTTGACAATAACAATAGTGACTTTACCAGCTTCCTTACTCTGCCCTCTTTGCTTTAAGTGTCTCCTGATGCCCTTTACTCTTTACTTGTTCTGTCTCCCTCACTCCAAGATGTTTTGGCTACTTATTCCTCTGCAAATCTAATGTAGAAGTGGAGGTTTGATAACCATGTGAGCTGCCCTCTGGCAACTGGAGATGCTTTGGAAGCCTAGGCATTCGGCTTCTGAAATTAATTAGCTTTTGCCATAGAGGTTGAGTTAGTAGACTTGACGTCACCGTTGAGCTTGTCACTACTTTAAGTTTTCTGAAATGAGTTAAATGGAAATGTTGCATTTTATTTTATTGATTTTTACTGAGCTATACATTTTTCTATGCTGCCTCTCCCTTCCCCTTTAACCCTAGGAAATGATGCATTTTAAGTCAGTTTAAGTAACCAATACATGTGGCTTTGCTGGTGCCTATATGCCCACTCTGGGAGGCACACCATCCCAGGTGATTGACAGGTAGCACCATTGGCATGTAGCCCCATTTAGAATCACATTGGCATGGGCCACCCAGGTTCTTATTCTTCAATGCCTAGAGCAGGGTCCCTCAAACTGTAGATCCACTGACATGACCAAATGTGCTGGTGGAAACTTATTGCTGCATCTAGGTTCCTGTGTTATGCCTCAGACGAGCTTCTGATCCCATAAAGATGGAGTTGGGGCAGCCTTCAGGGATCCAGTACATCGACAATCAAGAGCACCTGGCAAGGCTTCCAGGCCGGCCTCAGCCTCCCACTTCAGCTGATGCTCATCGTCCATTCCTTCCGGTGTTACTGTTTGTAGCAGGAGATCAATGAACGGAGGCAACCCTAATACTAAAAGTTTTCCTTCTTCACGCTCCTGTCTGAAGCTGCAAGGAAACTGAAGCCAAGATAAAACAGCCCACTCAAGGATCCACATTAAAACCTCAGAATCCTCTCTTATTCTGCCTATTTCTGCACGGAGCCCAGGACACAAACCAAGAGTTTGCGTTTGACTTGGGGATGGTTCCATCCTCCCCAAATGCTTTCTGGATTTCAGCAACAAAGTGTAGTGCCTCAATTCTGAAAAATGGTCTCCTCCTCCTCTTAGAAGATGAGGAACTTTTGACAAGGTGCTTTGTTTGGGGTAGTTGGCATGAACTTACAGACCATTTTCAGGTACCCTGCCCCAGGCTTAGCTCCCAAACAGGAGCCTGAGAAACTTCATTGTCTTGACTATCACCCGGCTTACAGAGTGTCCCAGGACCGGACCAGCAGCATCATTCATATAAAACTTCAGCACATGTTGCTTGGGGTGATTTTGATGGTGTTTTTCAGGGGAAGATTTCTCTCTAGTCAGACCTTTAGGTCTCTTCCCCACCCTTAATTGGCTTCTTTCTCTGGATCTTCTTTATCATCCTACAAGGGTTTTGGCAGTGTTGTAGCTTGAACCCAGGGCCATCACATCTCTGTCACTAAGCTGTATCACTAGCTATTTTAAGTTTGTTTTCCAAAAGAATCTTGTTAAGTTTTCCAGGCTGCCTTCAAATTTGGAATCCCCCGGCCTCAATCTCCTCCTCTGAACCTGATATTGGATGTGTGACTACCCTAGTGCTCTGCATGTATCAGAGTTGATCTCAAGGGCTTTGTGTGGAGACAAGGACAACAGGTGCTGTGACTCTGAGGTCAGCACAAACCAGGTTGGAATTTTGGTTTTGAACTCTTGAGCAAGCTCAGGAATTTGGATTTGCCGGCCTGTGTCATCATGCCTAGCCTTCAGTCTGACTTCCCATGTTCTCTTCCTGTTCCCCCTCCAATTGGGCTTCTCTTTCCATTTTTACTGTAACCTGATAAGCTGTCTATGGAGGGAATGTAATCTTCAAATCGTTCCTCCTGTATATTAATCTTTACTATTTATCATAGTAAATACTGTGGGAAAGACCAGTCAAATGTAAAAACAAAATCTCAGTCCTGATTGTGTACACACACTGCCACAGAGGACACACAGACCCAACCCCTTGGTTAGGATGGTGGCTGCTCAGCTAGTGATGACATCTCCCTGTCTCTGTTCTTTTACTCTCCTGTTAATCCCAACGAAGTGGGCTCTATTTCCCATTAAAGGTACTGATAATGACTAGGGAGATAGTTTAGTAGGTGAAGCGCTTGCTACGCCAGTGTGAGCACTTAAATTTTAATTCCCAGAACCCAGGGAAAACTGGATGTGGTCGCCTGCATCTGTAATCCTTGTACACATTCAGAAAGACCCGAGGGAGAGGAAGGTGCATCCCAGAAACCTGTGAGTTTGGACCTCTTTTCCTGGCTTATGCTACAGAAAACAAAGAGACTCTGCCTAACCCAAAATGTGTAGGGAGAGCTGACACACTCATGATTCTGGCTTCTACTCATGTACCAAGTCATGTGTACACCTGTATTAACAGGAACACACACATGTCATACAGCTACACTCGTCATACACAACACACAGGATTTTGTAAAAGGTGCCACCGTAGGGAGAGAGAGAGAGAAGAAAGAACCGTGTAACCCCTATATTATTTTGTCGAGGCACTTTAAGAGTGTGTTATCTGAAGACAAGAAAGCTCCCTGCCGAAGATGCATTTAACACCACACTATAATTTCCGCGTTACTCACTGAGTGTCTCACTCTGCAGCCGCTCTTTTGCCACCCCGAGTGCCAGAGGCAGTAATGGGTTCAGTTAGAACACTTCCTCACCATGCAGACATCCGCCCCCTGAGACCAGTGGCGCTCAACATCAGCCAGATCCACTCTTTGTGCTCTGTCCGTGTCTACATTCACCTAGGAGAACGCTACTCCCAGTTTTCCTCTCTATTAAAATCATGTTCGTGACAGCATCGCTATAATTATTGCCCCTCACCCCCACACTTAACCATCCGAAAACAGAAAGGAGATGGCTGAAATACGTGAAATGAAAACATGGCATTATAGCTTCTTTTTCTTTTACAAAGGGTGGGGAAACAGAATCATGTTTTGACTAAATATCAAGTTTCCACGGGGATTTTCAGTAGGTGACAGACAACGCTGATGGGTTCACTGAAGACAATGGACGGTAAAGCTGTTTGGAAACTAGACTCTGATTTTTCTCGGGTGCTGAGAAAGTTACAGAATAAATGCAAGATAGGCATTTTTTTTAATGTAAGAAAAGGATTTTCAAAGCAGGTGTCTTTAAAAAATAGACACCCTTTTGTACAATGATGAGCTAGCTTGAAAAAAAGAATTCTGTTTTTTTTGGTTTAATAAGAGAAAGTAATTTATAATACTGATATGTTAATATGTTTTTCAATAAACTTTTCCCCAGATTCTCTCGAATTCTTGTCGGTGTGCAAGAATTATAATTATCTGTCTTCCTCCCACCTTGAAAGCAGTCTAAGGTGCTCATTTTCCAAGTACTGCAGCTCGAGGTGTCACTAGAAAAGGGATGTCATGACTCAGTTAACAATGCATTGTTATTCACACCCATCTTCTGCACAGTGTTCTTTATCTTCCAAACACTGTAAATCAGATCTCTACCTCCCAGCCTTTTGTTCCTTTGCAAATTTTTTATTATTCGAGTCAGTATGTACTGTTTTGGTGCTTTCTGTCTGTGGCAAAATCCTCTTCTCTGTGAAAGTAAAGATGCCAGGGCTGAGAAGATGGGGCTCTGAGTAAAGGACTTGCTGTGCGAGTATGAGGACCTCCGTTCAGGTTCAAGAGCCTGCATAAGGGTTCTGCACAAATGTGTATCTGGAACCCCAAAGCCTGGGGTTTGGGGGGAATGCGTGGAGATGCACAGGTCCCAAGAACCTGCATAAGGGTTCTGCACAAATGTGTATCTGGAACCCCAAAGCCTGGGGTTTGGGGGGAATGCGTGGAAATGCACAGGTCCCAAGAACCTGCATAAAGGTTCTGCACAAATGTGTATCTGGAACCCCAAAGCCTGGGGTTTAGGGGGGAAGTGTGGAGATGCGCAGGTCCCAAGAACCTGCATAAAGGTTCTGCATAAATGTGTATCTGGAACCCTAAAGCCTGAGGTTTGGGGGATGCGTGGAGATGCACAGGTCCCAAGTTGGACGTATTTCCAAGACGTGTTTACACATAGACCTTCCCCAAAGCCTGGGGTTTAGGGGGGAAGTGTGGAGATGCGCAGGTCCCAAGAACCTGCATAAAGGTTCTGCATAAATGTGTATCTGGAACCCTAAAGCCTGAGGTTTGGGGGATGCGTGGAGATGCACAGGTCCCAAGAACCTGCATAAAGGTTCTGCACAAATGTGTATCTGGAACCYCAAAGCCTGGGRTTTGGGGGGAWGYGTGGAGATGCACAGGTCCCAAGAACCTGCATAAAGGTTCTGCACAAATGTGTATCTGGAACCCCAAAGCCTGGGATTTGGGGGGAAGTGTGGAGATGCACAGGTCCCAAGAACCTGCATAAAGGTTCTGCACAAATGTGTATCTGGAACCCCAAAGCCTGGGGTCTGGGGGATGCACAGAGATGTACAGGTCCCAGTGGGTGTCACCCTGGTGGGCCAATCTAGCAAAACCAGGAAGTTCTAGGTCAGAGAGAGATCCTGAGTTGGACAATAAGGTGGAGGAGATGGGGTTGCTTAGATTACCACCCTAGTATAGTTCCCTGGCACCCATAGAAAGCTGGTACTCACTGTGAGCATCTGTAACTCCACGGGACAGAGACGGGCAGATCGCGGGAGCTTGCTGGCTGATTACCCTAGCCAAAGTGGCCTTATTCAACAAAGAGATCCTGACTCAAAACACTAAAGAAAATATCCTGAAGCTGAACTCAGGTCTCCATAGGTGTTCACATGGGCACATGCTCTTGCATACATGTACGCACACAGACAGATGTACATATGCATACTATACACAAGAATACCCCAGGAGACAGTGATTTGAGGAAGAGAGGAAGATACCCATATTGACTTCTGTGCCCTACATATGTACACATAGGCAGGTACAATGGTACATATGTGTGCACATAAACATGGAGCACATAAATACACAAAAGTGACAGAAACATAACTAAGCTTGTCTTTTTGAAATTTTAAATTAGTATATGTGTATGGGAGTGTGTGTGTGTGTGTGTGTGTGTGTGTGTGTGTGCACAAACCCATGCTCTGTGTTCACGTGGAGATCAGAGGACAACTATGTGGAGTAACTTCTCTTCTTCCTTTTTATTCTGGGTTCTGGGGATTTAATTTATCACTGGGCTCGATCAGCAAGTGCCTTTCTCCTGATGCGCCACCATCTCACGGGAACCTCATTCTAAACTTCCTATATAACATTTGAAAAAGAAAAACGTTTTCCCTCTGCCTAGAAAGAGGCTTAATGTATCTTGAACCAAGAAGGTGAAGTAATGGAGTAAATATATATTTTAGAGCTAGGGACACAAGCACTTTAGATTTATTTTCCTTACAAGTTCTATTCTTCAGTTTAAAATAGATGCTGGTATTGTTGAAATAAATTTTAATGAGCTCCATTTAGACAAATGTTGCTAGTGGAAAGAGTGCTAGCCTCCTGAAACTTGAAAATCCTGATATCAAAGCTTTTCTTCCTCGCCATCTAGCCATGTGTCCGTGGACGGGATGTTTATAAGATTAAAAGGAATATGGAGGGACGGAAACCCTCCACTCCAATCTTCGGTTCTTCTCCATATTGGAAAATATGATAGACATGCTTCAGGACTGATGAAGGGCCACTTCTTTTTTATTTTTTTTATTATTTATTTATTTTTTTGAGACAGGGTTTCTCTGTAGCTTTAGAGCCTGTCCTGGAACTA
>LOEQ01000773.1:599244-614899 GCA_001685075.1 Bramus lutescens | reverse complement strand
AGCCAGTCAGGGTCAAGGTTGCTAAGGAGCCCTTCCTACTGCACCCCGGATATAGTTTATCACAGGTGTATCGCTATGATCTTCAAAATGCAATAGAAGGGGCAAATTCTGAAGTATATGGATGACTTGCAAGTTCTATGGGAAGGTTCTGTCTTCATGAACTGGGGAGCTCTCAGACCCAGCTTGGATGCTCCTGACCTAATCTTGTACAGGGACCTTGCCAGGTTAGTTGCTAAATCAGTTCACTTTGCTTTATCAGTGAAGTGAACATTAATATGAGAGGAAGAGAGAGAATTAGTGCAATTAAATAACTTGTGTCAAAAGTCTCAAAAGTAAGTTCTTATGCAATTCTATGTATGAGCATGAATGTGTCCATACACCCGTGTGCATGTGTATTTATGAGCGCATATGTGACTTTTCCCTTCCAGGATTGATGCTGTGTCTGCTGCAGCCATGTTTCCTTGATGGCTCTTTAGTGTTGTAACTCCCCAGAGCAGCTCCTGCCTCACTACTAATGAATATGTTTGACAGGCAAGGGTCACTTTAGTATTATGCCATAATGAATTGGGAGATGTGATTTCCAAGTTCTGAGGCTATCGCTGTGACACTGGCAGGGTGGCGTTTTCACCCCGAGGTGCCCCAATTGTATACTTGACATAGTTGGAAGAATAAATATTGATCTGCTCTGGGCGGATGTGCACAGTGTGAAATGTTAATGCTTTTAAAGGGCGTTGGATATACAACATAGCTATTATTATGGCTGTTATTACAAGGTATAAAATCGCAGCTAGTGTCTCATCTGTCCCCCTGTTGTCATGATTACCCCCACATGTTGCTTGTCGCTGAATTCACACCACTACTCATGAAGCTAGGAACCTTGCTGAGGAGCTGAGTCTAAAGCATCGATCTTGAGACTTCCTACAAGGGAGGAGAGGAAAATAATATAGAGGCATCAAGGCCTTTTGTCTTGAGGCTGGGGATTTGCTCGGTGGGAGGAGCTCTCGCCTAGCATGAGTAAAACTCTGGGCACTGTGCAAACAGAGCACACCTGTGATTGTGGCACTTGGGAGGTCAAAGCAGGGGGATTAGAAGTTCAAGGTCATGCTTGACTACATAGTGACTTTGGGGCCTCTCCGGATATATGAGACACTGTCACAAAAACTCTTAAAGATTGCCAGTCTATCTCATGACCACTCCTGTTATTGAACTGGAAATTTCATACATCCTGGTGTTATGTATCCTTTGGTGTAAATTGTTTTAGAGGCTGGAGAGATGGCTTAATGGTTTCAAGTGCTGAGTAAGGTTCCAGATGCCCTGGGTTTATCTGGTAGTTTGAAACCATCCATAACTCTAGTTTCAGGAGATCTGAGGTCCTCTTCTGGCCTCTGCCAGGTATGTATAAAGTCCACTTACATACATGTAGGAGAAACACTTACACACATAAAAATTGCACATGGTAAGTCCTAAAAGTGAGTGTGTGTGTGTGTGTGTAAAATACAAATCAAATAGGATATATTAAGGATATACAGACATGTATGCATGAAACAACAATTAGTGGAAAAAAGAGGCCATGAAAGAGAGTAGGAAGGGTTAAATGGGAGGGTTGGAAGGAAGGAAAGAAAAGGGAGAAATATTGTAATTCTATTATAATCTCAAAAATAAGAAAATATTAAAATTTATTCCAAAAAACCCTTGCCATGCAAGTATGCAGCCCTGAGTCTGAATTCCTAGAACCCACATAAATAAATTAGGTCCTAGCCTCCTCCTGTGCGATGGGTGACAGAGTCAGGATTCTAGAAGATGTGGGCCAGCTAAGCTGGTATACACAGCAGGAAACAATACGAGACTCTCCCTTGAGCAAAGTAGAAAGTGAGGATGAGAACCAGAGGTCCACCCTGAGCACTGGCCTCCACACCCATCCTTTAGCAAATATACTGTCATACTCAGATGTAAGAGCACAAACACACCCTGCACACACCAATTAATAGATTCCATTTGAGGTCCTCAAATGTTGACCATGAATGTTTAAGTTTTTTTATTAACTTTTTTTTATTTATTTTACATCCCAGTTACAGTTTCCCTTCCCTCCTCTTCTCCCTCTTCCCTTCCCCTGATCCCCTATTCCCCCTCAGAAGCAACTCTTTAGGCATCTCCATTCAGAAAGGGTCAGGCCTCCTATGGGCATCAACAAAACATGGCACATCAAGTTGAAGCAGGACCAACTTCCTCCCCCTATCCAGGTTGGGCCAAGGAATCCAGCATAGGGAACAGGTTCCCAGAAGCCAACTCAGGCTCCAAAGACAGATTCTGATCCCACTGCTAGGAGCCCCACAAACAGACCAAGCCACACAACTGTTACACACATGTAGAGAGCCTAACTCAGTACCATGCAGGTTCCCTAGCCATTGATCCAGTGTCTGGAAGCTCCCACGAGCCCAGGTCAGCTGTCTCTGTGGGTTCCCCATCATGTACCTTGACCTCTCTGGCTCATACAATCCCTCCTCCCTCTCTTTAACAGAACTCCTGGAGCTCAGGCCAGTGTATGGCTATGGATCTCAGTGTCTGCTTCCATCAGTTACTGGATGAAGGAAGGCTCTGTGACGACAATTAGGGTAGTCACCAGTCTGATTCCAAGAGATGGGCAGTTCAGGGACCCTTTCCATTATTGCTAGGAGTTTTAGCTAGGGTCTTCCTTGTAGATTCCTGGGAGTTTTCTTGGCACCGTGTTTCTCCCTAACCCCAAAATGAACCTTCTTGTCAAGACATCTCTTTCATCATTCTCCCCCTTCATCTGCCCCCAACCCACCCAACCTGATCCTTCCCATCTCCACCTCTGCCCATCCCCAGTTAGCCCAGGAAATTTCTTCTATTCCCCTTCCCAGGCATATCCATGTGTTCCTCTTTCAGTCCCCCTTGTTACCTAGCCTCACTAGAGCTGTGGATTGTAGCCTGGTTATCCTTAATTTTACACCTAATATTCACTTATGAATGAGTACAAAAAGGGGTTGGTATCTGTCTTTCACTTTAGCCAAATAGTTTCTAGAGGGAGGCAGATAAGATAGTGATTCTCAGCCTTCCCAATGCTGCAACCCCTTAATAGAGTTCCTCAGCTGTGGTAACCCCCAACCATAAAATTATTTTGTTGAAGTCATAACTGTAATTTTGCTACTGCCAATAATCATACTGTAAATATCCGTGGTTTCCAATGGTCTTGGGTGATGCCTGTGAAAGGGTTATTTGACCTCCAAAGTGGTCGAGAACCACCTGTATAAGGGTATCGAATCTTCTGATTCTCTTTCTTGCAATATGCCGAGCCTTCTTCACCCTGAGGAAACCTGTGGGTTTTGCTGCTCTATTTGGTCAGGTCATACAGACTGGGCATCCCAATATAGAAATGCAGGGTGCCTCTGAGAAGAGTTTGGGTTGGGAACTAATGTTCCCTGTGCCAGAATCTCATGGCTATAGCTTCCTGTAATGTCACTGATGAAAAGAGTTTAATTTATTTGCACTTCTTTCCATCCCTTTCAGAAGAGCAGAGTATACTCCTTCACCCAGGGTTTACTCAACATCTCTTTGATTTACCATGAGATATTTTCATCATCTATTATTTTCCCACCCCAAACTTGCAGTCTCTCTCTCTTGACTTCCTTATCTCTCTAGATGTGTAGTTTAAAGATCATTCTTGGATAACACTTTTCCTACGACATCTTTGGAGTCCTTCGCACAAGCTATTTTAGTATTCACTTCATCTTTAAGCCTCCACAACTGGCCTTCCTTCCCATACAACTGAAATAAATTTTTCAAATAATCAAAACTAATGCATGGCAGGTATTTAACCAATGTCGAAGAAATGAATCAAAGACCACACAGCTCTTACCACCCAAATCAGTGATTTTCTTTTTTACTAGTTTTCATGGTCTAGGATATGAACAGTGAGTACCCCTTCTGTCCTTGTCTGTAATACAAAAGGTCTTTCTTCCCTTCTAGATACGTCTCTGGCACTTTATGGAGGCCATGTTGATACCTAAATGAGACCCTTGACCTTCCTAAATTGTATTGTCTCCCTGGGCCTCCTTCATTCATATATAATTAATTTTCTGTTACTATGATCAAATATTGGACAGAATAACGGAGGAAGAGCTTATTTCTACTCAGAGTTCCAAGGCACAAGCTGTTACAATGGAAAAATCAAGGCAGTGAGATCTGGAAGCCTTGGATCACATTATCCATGGTCAAAAAGCAGGGAGTAATGAACGTTAGTGCTCAGCTCGCATCCCCTTCTTATTCACTCCGGGATACCAGTTCATGACATCATGCCACTCAAAGTTACGTTGAGTCATGTTGCTTTAATTGATTCAATCTACAGAATCCCCCAAAGCATCATTTTAAAGGTTTTGCATTACTTGCAAAGTCGATGGTTGCTTGGTAAATACAAACACTCCAAAAAATGTCAGGTCCCTGTGAGAATTTACCATACCAGCCATTTCTCCCCACACCCTGCAGTTTTNTTTTTTTTTTTTTAAAGCAATACTACCCTAAAATCCATGCAGTATTTAGCACAGGGTTCTTGAAAATTATTGGTGCTGATTGAGTGAGTAATGCATTGCTCCCAGCTCTTAGAGGCATCCTTCCCATAACTTTGGCTTTACTTCTGCTTGTTGCTTGCCTTTCTGACTCCCCCTCCCTCAACGGCCATTTGTCTTCAGTCACTCATCAACAGTCCCCTCTGTGGCAAAGACTGCCAAGCCTTAGTTTGAGTTAGATTCACTCTCGTCATCTCCAGGCCTAAGTATGGTCTGTTAGATGCTTTCCGAGAGAGTGTCTCTAAAATCATACACTCAATGTGTTAAACTCCTTGTACTTAAACACAGCTCTAATCTTTCCTTGATCCTTATTATTCATACATGGAGTTTGTCTATGTATTTGTTAATTATATTAATCTATTGGACTAGCCTTGAAAGAGCGCCACATACATGCTTCACACCAAGATAGTGGCATTTGCAAGCTGTTCATTTTCAATGAACAGCTTAATGCATTAGCTACTGGCTACCCTGACAAAAACAGTAAGCTTTTACTTTTAGGAAGCCCATGCTCCTTACCATGCCAGGCATATGATCTTTGCCTTAATACACAACTTGTACTTATTCAAGATATTTTCTTTTGTCAAGCAGGCAGCGGGCAGGTGCAATTTTGTGTGTATGTCAAGTGACAATACCTTCACTTCTCCCTCTTCTTCTTCAGAGTCTTCTGAAAGATGGCTTTAGGTATTAGTTTGGGCCCTGCCTTTCCAGACCTTCTACATGTATCCATGAAAGCGTATATCTCTTACTGCTTCATGTAAATGAGACTATCCTATATTTACTCCTGTGAAACTTGATTTTCCTCATCAATATGCCCTTTAAGTATGCCTTTATATATGTCTCATCCTTTAGAACTTTTTCTTGCTGAACAACATTCCATAACACTGTGCACCAGAGTGTGTACCTACAGAGCTATATTCATGAGTGCTAAGGCCTAGCTGTGTTCATGTCCACTTTCTCTCACATACAATGTTGGAACGATATTAAAATCATAATTCAAAATTTTCTAACCTGGTCTCTCTCTACTAACCATTCTTTCTAGTGAGACCTCTACTCAGTCTGATGCCCTGCTCTAATGCCTCCTTACCTATGGAGCCCTCTGCTCTGCTAAGTTTATCTGTTACGTTTCTACTCCTTTTATCCTTAAAGGACAGATACTGAGGATAATTACTCCCACTAAACTGAACCTAATACCTTATGTGTATTAGACTTTGTATCTATGTACTACAAAATTGAGTGAGATAATCTTTTTATTTTATTTAAGATTTTTTACATACTAATCCCAGTTCCCCTTCCCTCCCCTCCTACTCTTCCCACCTTCCCTCACCCAACCCCATCTGCTCCTCAGAGAGGTTAAGGCCTCCCATGGAAGCGTCAATGAATTCTGTCACATCACCACGATGAAGCAGGACCAACGCCCTCCCCCTCGTGTCTAGGCTGAGCAAGGTTTCTCTTCATATAAATTGGGCTCCAAAAAGCCCTATCACTCATTAGGGGTTGCTCCTGGTCCCACAGCAAGTGACTCTACAAAATAACATGAGCAATGGGGTCAAGACCATGATGTGTAAAGCCACAGAATAAGCTGACCCGAACTAGTTGAAGCTCTCTGACTCTGGAGAGACAATCTTTTGTTGTTTAAAATGTCTATACATGTAGGTTGGAAGAGGCTCAAAGGTAAAAATAAACTCTAGTCAGAGTTTATTCTAGGGCACATACATTGGTGATCATTTATGCTAGTGCGCAGCCTTTTTGTTAGACATGCCATAGGTAGAGAGTTCTTCCCGTACCAGGAAGTGCCCTTTGGTCAGGAAAAATGAAGGAATGCATTAAGATTCACCGGAGGGCTTACAATGGCACTTTATCATCCTAAAACAATGGGTAAAAATAACCATCTGACTGCTGTTGTTTTGTGTTTAATTTCTCCTTGTTTGAAGTAGAATCTTGTCTGGTTCTGGTTCTAAAACTTACCCCTTTATCAAAATGGGGCCAATATAGGTGGCTTCCCATGGAAAAAAACAAAATTGCATAGGAGGTTTAATCTTAATTAGTTTCCCTTATTCCATTTTCTTCCTGTATGTTTTATGCTTATTGAATTCTGTAAATTTAATTATTTAGCTTTTGCTTTTAACTCCTAAAATATCCAGAGGAGAAATGTTTAGTTTTGTGAAGGTATGCCAGAAACAAACTGCAAAGATGGCTCAAAATTAGAAGCTGAATCTTAGATCAGAATGCAAGGAGAGGATTAAACCAGCTGAGATATGACCTGGGCTGATCTGTCTGTTGACTTCGATCAGTTCCTTTCGGTTGCCATAGAGGAAAGAGGATGGGTTCCTACCCATGTTGCGTCCCTGCTACGTACATCATCTCAGGAAACTTACTCCTGTCTTGCGGCTATCTTTGTCTGTATCAGAAGAGTAGTCACATAAGTTTGATAGTGTGTTATTGCCCAGGCTCCTTTAGACATTAGTATAGTAAGGGCAAGAGTTAAAACCATGCATGGCTTCTCACTGCTTCCTGTCCCTCACACAGAATGCTGTGTCTCTAGGTTGCATGTCAACTTGATCTCTGTTCTCAACAGGGTATGTCCAACCTTAGTCCACAGTCATGAAGTTTCTGTTGTCATCATCAGTGTTGAGGATGTATGTCTTTGACGGTTCCTTTTTTCTTGTTACCGTAATTGTATACCTGACAAGAAGCAACTTTAGGGATGGAGAGTCAGTTTGCTTTGCAGTTCAAGAGGACATAATACATCATGCATGGTAGGAGGCTTAGCAGTAAGAATGAAGGACAATGGGTCATATTGCATATACACTCAGGAGGCAGAGAGTGTTAGCATGAAGTGGGACCATTCTGTGAAACCTCAAGCCTCATCCCTGATAAATCACAATTCTAATAAGACCCTTCCTCAACAGGACTCACAACCTTCCAAAGAGCACCGCCAGCTGGGGTCTACATGTTCAAACACATTGGCCTACTGGAGACATTTCAAATTCAAAGCTCCATCTCAAAACTGATTATTTTCTTAGGAGAAGCACATTGTATTACAGAGAGCATGAGATTCATGTGTAGGACTCAAACTCTGTTTCTTTTATTTTCCACTAAAGAGCTCTATAAATATAAAGCATGAATTTTTTTATCTTAATTTCTTCCTTGCTCAATTAAAGGTGTGAAGGCGAACCATCTCAGAAGATCAAGACTCAAAGCCCCAGTGGACCTAACATTCTCACATTGCTCAGGGCCTCCCCAGTATCCTGCCCACCCCCTTATCAGAAATACGTAACCTTGTCACATGTCATATACGCTGATGTTTTCTTCAACTCACTGAAACCCTTACTAGCTCAACACCTGGGAAATAGCCAATCAACTATAAATGCATTTTCAGTAAATAAATGAATCAATGAAACCAGATTGCTCCTGCATAAGGATATTATTTTTTCCCAATTTTTTCCTTTCAATGAGCCAATTAGGTATTTTCATGATATGATAAAACACCTCTGCTTTTTTCTGGTGAGGCATAAAAACCAGGACATGATAGGTTTGAGTTGCTGTGCCCTAGCAATCGACTGGGATTTAAAGAGGACTTCTCTTTCTTTAGGGTAGGCATGGTTGCTAAAAATTCTTAGAAAGCAGAAACTTTGTTTTTAATGTGAAAGTTGCTCACTCTAGATGGTCACTGGGATTCAGTCTTCAAGGCTTGGTGAGGGATCCATCTTGGTGAGCGTTGCCTATGAATGAAACCTCCTTTAACTGGCTTTTCCTATCTTATGTCATCTTGGGAAAGTGACAAGCAGTAGCTAAGCCAGAAGCAAGCAGGAAAACAGAGGGAAAAAAAACATCAAGTCTGTGGCCAAAGCAACAGAATTACTTTTTTTTTTATTCCTTCGCTTATACTTGTGAAAAAGAAGTAGTAGGCAACATGGATTTTTGTTTTGTTTAGAAACTGAACAATAAAAATCAGGAGAACATATATTTTTGACTTCCTGTTTTTTGGGTGTTCTTTGGAATTTGGACGCTAATTAAAAAAATATGTGTTTCCTAGCCCTTCTTACTGTGAAAATCCTTGGCAATATAAACAGATGCACGGGTTGGATTTTCATTCTGACACCAGACTGTCTGAAATAATGGCTGGAAGGAAGTGTGAATTCTTTCGTTCCTCAAGCTTCAATTATAAGTACTTAATTTGTTTCTCTTTTCTACTGCTGACTAGAGTCCCAATCTGGTTTATTTTTCATCTGGCTAAAGTATGGTAGTTTCAGAAGCCCTTCATTTTGAAAAGTTTATTTGGTACAGAGTGAGAGAAACAGGCTCTAAGTAAGATTTATTGTCACTTGCCAGGTCTCAAAACTGGGATGTAACAATTAAGGTATTAAACAGTCTTCCAAAATTTCAATAACATAGGCTGTCAGGTGACAGACTATAGATCTTTGAGAAATGGTAGAAAGCACTGACTAGTTCTCATGTAAGCTGACTTGTCATTTGACAAATGATCCAAGCTAATAGCTCACTAACTCATCCTGGCCTTTCGATTTCTTATTTTAGGGGTATTGTCTATTACTTTTTAAAGCTAAAAACCCAATGGCTGACATATTATTTATAGCCCGTGATGTGTCCTTTGGTCATCATGATGTTGACTTACATGAGGTACCACAAGTGACACATTAACCAAGCACTGATGACGTCAGTTCCTGGAGTAGGTTGGTGGGATAACATTTCATGTCTTTCCAGATGGTTTGCCTAAATATATCTATCTATGCATTTAAGTTTCGAAAGGCTTTTATAAATTATTTTGGTGCCAAACACTAAAAATGTTTATGGCTCACTTATAAATATGATAGAAGGCATGAAGAAGACAATGGTGCAGTGGGTTGTAGGGCAGCAATTTTTAAGTCTGTCCTTTACTGTACTCCCAAATGTGTGGCGATTGGTGTCATCCCATTTTCAAGATTAGGAAGGTGAGGTTTACTGGTGTTAAATAATCTACATAAATCCAGAGTAAAGAAGTGATAGAAGGAAGTGTTTGAAACAGGAAGAGTAGAAGCTTGGTCCTGTTCTCACCATTCCTGGGTACAGTGGTTCTTGTGTATTGACTCTTTACATTTAAACTTTCTTAAAATCTATTTGTGTTAGGAATATTTTACCCATTTAACAGGCAGAAAAACTGTTACTAACAATTTTCTCTTTCTCAGACAGTTTGTAAATAATAGAGAGGGCTTTAGGAACAAGGTCTTCTGATCCCAATAACTTTATTCTTGTCCATTCCTAGCTGCTTCTGAGCTGGAATTCAGTATCTAAACCTATTAGATGATACCCACACCGTTCCTCAGTGTGGAGTGACAGGAGGTGCCATCTTTGCTGGTGGAGAGAGTTAGACAATTTCCTGGTCAGTAATGCATCCTGTGACTGACATGTTTACAATAACAGGGAAAGGAGTCTCAGGGAACCAGGTTTCTAGTGGAAAAGTGCATGGTGGGACCTGGCTTCCCGGGACTCCTCCTCTCTTTTTTTTATAGAGCACACCAATATATTTGCCTCTAATTGATCTCTAAGGTGAATGTGGTTGGGATGATTTTTCAGAAACAATGGGAACAACACTAAAGCAATATCATTCATTTATTTGCAAAAGTGTATTTGCAATTCTGTTCATTTTTAAATGTTTCCCTTCATTTGTGGGACAGTTGTTTTGTGGGGGAATTTGAAATCTCAGTGCCATGTGACCAGACTTTGAGGCAGAAGCTTAGAAAAGCATGCTAGGCTTCTAAGTTGTTTCCTGTTTTTCTTGGCCTCATTGCAATCCTTGCCAAAACTTGTCTCCTTCCCTGCTGCATTAGTAATGCAAAATGAAATTCATTGTGCCCATTATATCTGTTAAATGGTTTCCATTTTAACTCGAGAAAAATGTATTGACGTTCATGTGTTTGGCATGGGAACTGTGTGCATCTATCGAGGATAGCAACTTGTCTGTTGGAATTACAGTGCATTATGTATAATGCCGCTTTTAGCCATGCATGTACATTTCCTGGAATCTTATTGTGTTAGGGCTTGGAAGGTTTACACAAGCATTGGTAATCTAATTTTTGTCTGGTGGTGGCTGACTGTAGAAATATGGAGTATTTGACATAGCAAATGTCTTGGCCATCTGTGCCAGGAATGGGTAGCTGGTCGAGTGTCTAGTCAGGTAAGTAGAAAAAAATAACCAACAAAATAGCAGATTGGAGAAATATTGCCCCTACTCTAAATATTAATTTCCCAAGAGTATGAGCTATAACAGCTCATATGTATTGTGACATGGTTTGTTTGTTTCTTGTGCTTTTTTTGCATGGAATCTATTTTAATTTTCTCTTACTTCTTACCCATAATCCTTCTCTATATGATTCCCCCCTCCTTTGTCCTCTACTGACACCAGTCTTTCATTCATGAAGGTTTTGTTAAGATCCCTTGAGGATTAGGGACTTTGATACAATTTTGTTGCTGAGTCTTTTCATTGAGTGGTTTTAGCTGTTTTGTCTAGAAGATCTTTGAAATATCTCCTATTGAGCCACACGTTTTCCTTTGGTCCCTTCAAAATTAGGGCTGCATTTGGCCCAATGGTTCCAGGAATCTAGATAATGAATTATGAACTTTAACAGGCGAGAGAATGATGCTGTGTACTTCTCTGTCTCTCTAAGTTACTTAAATCCTGCCCTCTGAGCTGCTGGTGAGCTGCGGGACACTGTTTCCGTTTAGCTCTAGGCATATTCCAGCCACCTATTAAGTCAGGTTTTCTTAATATGGCCACTGTCAGCATTTGGGCCTTGAGAATTTTTGTCACAGATTGAGTAGCAGTTTCTATAGCGCTCCCCCCCCCCATCTATTAGGTGCCAACAACACTTCTTCCTGTGTTCCCAGGTACTCATATGTGTGGTATGGAATGGTAGTGTGTGTGTGTGTGTGTGTGTGTGTGTATAACAGAGGAAGTAATGGTCACCTCTGAACTGCTCTGCTTCTGATCAAGTAATTATCCCTCACCGTGTGATGCCTTTTGTCTCTTATCCTGCACCATGACTCACACAAGGAAGATTCCAGTTCTTCTCAGACTCACCACTCTAGTTGCTTTCTCACCCAACCTCTGTGCTCTTGTGTCTCCACCGATTTTCATTGACTTGAGTGGAAACAGAGTGTGCATTTATTCCCTTCATCCCTTTTACCACCAAGAAGGAATAGTGCATTCTCTTAGAGGACCAGTTTGAACAGGATGCATTCCACCTCTGGAATGTACCATAATCAAGAATGAACATTTATCATGATGAATAGTTGGGCTTCTAGTCTGGTAAGCCCAGATGCTCGCAACCACTGTAGTGTAGACATGTTGTTCATGGTTAGTTCTTTCACAGTGCTTCCTTGAGTGAGTTCCATTCATTATATTTAATGACAGTCCCATGGGCCTGTCAAAAGGGCATTCTGTTTGCTACGGAAATAGTAATTAGCATAACGTGCAAACAAATGAGGTAGCACAACACATTTGATAACATCAAGATGATTACCTTTTTCAGAAATGAAAAGGCCAGGGAGCTATGCTAACCAATCTAGCTGATCAATACATGGGATGTAAAGAAGGAAGAGGAGGCAAGATTGACTGAGGAGTGAAACAGAACTGACGCACACAGCTGACAACCAGCTCTAAGTCTCTTTAGGGCAAATGCAATTAACTTAGAATAATAGACTCAAATGTGATGCTTAGAAATGCATTTTTATTAACAATCAAAGGTTAAATCAGTAGGCTCTTGTGGATAAAACGGTCCTTACATTTTGTTCATGTGTGTGTACGCATATATGAACACACACACACACACACATGTCCCTGCATATATGCCCACGTCCCTCACATTCTTAGGTGTTCTGCTTACAGTTTGGGTGGAATAGTTGATTTTTAAAATAATGTAGTTTCCAAAGGAAATTCATTCATAAATTGTCTCCAGGACTATAAATTCTGAATATTCTCCCAAACTACATATATAAAAATCATGCTACTTATCTGGAGCTATTAAACACAAAGCCAGCGAGCCTCGGTCCCAGCACTGCTGGTCCTTCGGGGATTTGGCATTGCAATCAGGGATTTACAGATTTCGTTCTGAAGAGGAGAAGTCATTACTAGAAACCTAAGCTCATTTCCTCTCCTTTAATAGCTGTTTTAAATCATTCATTTAGAAAATACATTAACTATTTAGGGTACTAGCCATGTATTTCTCTTGGCATCAAGTCTGCATTTTTCAAGAGTTTTTCTTTCCTTCTTTCTTTTTTCTTCCAAACTTATTTCCAAAGGAGATGGAGACTGGGGGAGGGAGGAGACCCAATAAAATTTTGGTTGTACAAAATTATTTTGGCCAGCATGTTCCTCCCACATCTTTTAAGACAAAACAACTTTAAACTTTAATAAAATACTTGATAATTAGTTAAGTCTTTTAATGTTTTAATGCAGATAAATGGAAAAGCACAGGGTCCTGAGAAAATTCACAACTGGACTTTGAGTGTAATTAAGGAATACCAATGTTCTCTATAAATGAATTTGTTAATAATTCAGATGGAAAACAGTTTAAATTCCGAACTATTTAATATTGATGCCAACCTTACCAAGTAAATGGGTAATAAGAAAAACAAAGATGACAGTTAAAAATAAGTACCAAATTTCTGCAAAGAATTTAGAAGACAGAGTCTTGTATAACACTTCGCAAACTGCTATATATACATATATATTCAAATGCAAAATAAGGTTCCTTGAGTTATGTAAATGTTATTCTTCCAAAGGACAGCATAAAGGTTGACAGTTTAAACTGTGCTCTTCCCGTCACCAGCCAGTGTGTGTGCACCACCTTGTCTATTGCTGGTGTTTAAAACAACCTGTGCAGGAGAAGGCTGCCAACCACAGTTTAGGACACTGACTTTGTTATTAGCATAGGCACATTAGATTATCCTCTTGCTCTTCCTGCCTGCTTTGTTCTTCTCATATGGCAGCGAACTGAATCTGACAACAGCCCCCATTTAAGTAACAATACCATGCATTGTTAAATACGTTATGTGTAGATAGACAGTGAGCTCTTTTATCCCCCAGAGATATCAAAGTTCACTATAATACACTATTTAAAAAAGAAAAAAAAACAGTAGGAGTATACAGAGATGTTTTGGGGGAGCACAGCAACTGTTTACAAGAATTGGGAGCCCCAAGAGTCTTAGAAAAGGTCATCATTGCCACTCTTTTGCTACTTTTCTACCTTTAAGATAATTCTTGAAGTGGAAAGGATAAAGGTCATAATGTTGCTAGTGCAGCAAAGTAGATGCACTTCAAGATGGTAGGCTAGGCTGCTCGGTGTCTTGATATCCCATTTATTATTCAGTCTACTGTATTTGTTAGAGCAAATTAAGCTTAATACTACAATTAATAACAATTTAAGTTTCTATAACAACATATGGAAGATACTTGATGCTAAAAATGTATGCATTTTTAAATTTTTCAAACTGGTGAATATTTTATGTTTAAACAAGCAAGGTAAACTATAAAAACATGGCAGTAAACCTGTTTAAAAACTTGACTTTAGGGAGATGTTAAGCCTTGTTGCTATTGGATTCGTTTTCTCTCCTTCTAATGTCCACCACCCTTACCTTCTCCAGACATAACAATGCTTCCTCTGTGGCTTCATTTCCATTTTGAATCATATTTCAGCTTGCACAGAGTGAGAATTTGATACTTATCAGTAAGGTAGAGGTAATGTTTCTCAGGCAAGTGTCTCTCACAGTGATAGGAACAGAGTGTGGCCAGTGAAATTGCATCCACTGGATAGAGTTAGTGACGTGTTCTTTCTAAGCCCACTATAAAAGTTATACTCAAGAAATTTAAATATACTCTTGGATACTTCATATGTGTTCTTTATTTTGTGGTATATCTGCTCCATTATATGAGTTACACATTGTCTAGAAAGTATAGAATCTTTTACCCTGGGCTTCACAACAACTTTTGCATCAGAAACCCAAGCTATAATTTCATTTTACTAAGAAATAATGACAGTATATTTCCTTTAAAACTCATAATTCATGACCACTTACCAGTATCTGTTGTTCCCTTCCTCCAATCGTCATTATTATTAACTCTGTCCTGACTGTGTTTGTGCTGTGTAGAACTTGTATCTAAATGCTCAAAATGAGAGTCTAGACAAGCCAATGCAGTCTCTGCTTTTATTATTTAAAAGCTAAGGAGGTAAATGGTAAAGAAAATTGGCGATGGATGGGGATAGAGACAGAGACCCACATGGGAGCACTGGACTGAACTCCCAAGGTCCAAATTAGGAGCAGAATGAGGGAAAACATGAGCAAGGAAGTCAGGACCTCAAGGGGGCGCCCACTCACTGAGACGATGGGGCTGACCTAATGGGAGCTCACCAAAGCCAGCTGGACTGGGACTGATGGAGCATATGATCANGAACCCGGATTGATCTCTGGATTGGAGAGTGAGGGGGAGGGGAAGTGGAGGGGGTGGGAGGGAAATAGGAGGAGGGGAGGAGGTGGAAATTTTTAAGAAAAAAAACAAAATTGACTAATATGTAAGAACCTATAAAATTTAAGCAAAAGATAGAGTCTACTAAACCATAGGTTTTGAATTACAGTCTTCAGCTTAGAATCTAATGAAAGAGACACACTAGCAAATGATCACACAGCATTATAATAAATCTATCACATGACGCTTTCATATAAAAACATATCATATATCGACATGATACATTGGGAAAATCATTAAAAATAGGTTAATTTGGCCAGAGTATAAGACTCCAAGTGAAAGAAATTTCAGAAAATGCAGTTTGAAAAATAGGCACATTTTAGCACTGGGAAGCTTATAAGTCACTATGAGGAGAATTCGAAGAAGGAAAATATCAAATGGAAAAAAGAAAGCATATTTAACAAATGGTGCTGGCATAGCTGGATATCAACATGTAGAAGAATGAAAATAGACACATATCTACCACCATGTACAAAACTCAAGTCCAAATGGATCAAATACCTCAACATAAAGCCAGTCACACTGAACCTTATAGAAGAGAAAGTGGGAAGTA
>LOEQ01000773.1:580111-591983 GCA_001685075.1 Bramus lutescens | reverse complement strand
TTTAAACGTAAGGTTCATCTACTGACTATGTATTATAAAAATTATGCTGGATCCACCTATGGTCTTTGAACTACTTATATCAAACAAACCTAAATTAAAAAAAATCTATTCTAGGGAACAGAAATATTTAAATATATTAAAAATTGTTAGTCACGTCTATAAACATAACAAAATCCTGAATTTGTTCTATTTGGTCATTGGCTTAAAATAGAGAGTTCATCAGAATAAAAGGTGGGAATAAATTCAGGGATAAATTAATAATAAATGTGTGTAGTTTGACTCAAATAACAGTTACTTAGTGACTATTTTCATATTTGCATTGCTGTTTTCAGAACACTAACAGCTCTGAGTAATTGTACACAACAAAACCCGATTTCAATTGCTTAACAATGTATGCTAAGTAGTAGTGATAAAACATTAGTGTCAACTGTGTGGTTTTTAGCAATTAGAAAGCCTATGTTTAAATTTTCTTACATTTAATGGATAAATTAAAGACATTCTTAAAAACTACTTAGAAGAATATTTTAAAAATGTTCAGTCCCAAACATTCTAAGTTTGCTTATTTTTATTTGATCTGTGTAATTATTCTCAATTATTATTTCGTTTTGTGCACGTTATCCATTATTATACACAGATGTGAGCAGGATCTAAATAACATAATCCATTTTAGATATAAATGAGCTTTCCTTACCCAGAATCTTTGGAAAATTAGTTTTCACTTAACCTTTGGAATAATGAATTTGTGTCTAGTTTCTAAAATAGTGAGATAGCAGAGGCAATCATGATTTATTTAAAAATGCAAAATAAAAAGGTAGCTTCCATCTTTGACATCAAGGATGTATGAGATGCAGGTTTTTTGAGTATTCTCCAGTGGAGAGGGGCACAACATACAAATAGTTGGATTCACTCTTCGGGGATATTCAGTCCGCTCTCCAGGGCAGTTCAGCGCTCCCTGGTTTTGTGTACACCCCTCCAGGCATGGCTTTTACACACGGGCATCTCTTATTTTTACTTAACAGAATGGAGGCGTGTTCTATGTAATAATCCTTCCCTACCTCAAGTCTTGCTTTAATGGTTTCATTATGTTCTTACTATGGATAGGCAATTATATGTATCTACCTACAGTAGGTGGATGAACATTTTGATCATTTCATATAATTTGATAATAATTTTAAGTAGGTGGTATACAGGATTTAAATTAGGCATATGGGTGAAAGTTATGCTTGAACAAAAGATATGAAATTCCATTAACAAAACTAGTATATTCCTAAAACTCTACTGGCCTTTTGATATCAAGGAAGTTGAGCTACATTATCCTCTCATCCCCCTGATTCTACCAAAACTGAGAAAAAGCATAAAATATTATATTATTGGTTTGGTAAACTACAGATAAAAAGTAGACTGGACTTTCAGAAGGTGGTTTTTTGTTTGTTTGTTTGTTTTAAAATCAAACAGCTTTTATGAATAAGTACTTGGGAATTTAAATGCACTACAAGCATACATAGAAAAGTGCCAAGGACAATCCTGGATTGTGTTTACCATTTGGTTCTCAGTGAGCAGATGTGGAATAAGCACATTGGTCCTCGGATTCAGCAGCCTATAAGGAGATCTGTCTTTCTTATTGGTCTAAATCTCAGGAACTGGAAAGAATTAAAATATACTAATTGAAGGAAGCTTCCATTATGTGAAATTCTTTAATTTATGCATAACAGTTATATGTAACTTGAGTATTCTGGACAGATCATGAAAAATATTTAATCCCATGGAGAATTATAAATGTTTTGCAACATATAGCTAAAGTTAGAGCATACGCCTTCTCTCCTTTTTATATAATCAAATATATATGAAATTATTTTAATATAGTTAGTAATAATTTGATATAATTCATGGTTTTATGGGCAAAAATCCAGATGGTGTACCAATTTTGAATTTTTTTTTGTCTCATGACTGGGAATGCTTCCTTTAAATACATCTCTTCAGTTCAGACGGAAATGCTGAAATCTACTGACACTGAAGAGTAGCTGGCCTAGTAAAATTCAAGCTATGTCCTTTGAACCAAGATAACATATATCTGTGCTCCAGGTATTCTGAATCATCTGGAGAGAAACTGAGTTCTTATTTAAAAGACATGGCTTTGCCTTTTTGAAATTTGTCCTTCCTACAAGGAACCACTTCCTAAACTATTCTTTGGAATCCTTTAAAATGCACTGTGGACTGTAAACTGAGATTAATAAAGTCTGTCCTTGAAACTCTAATTTAGGGATGAATAGTAGCTCTTTGAGGATCTCAGGAGTCAATTATTCACTAAGTTCTTTGAAGTCTATTAACTGTTCAGCAACAAAGCCCAAAAATTGTGAATATAACATTGTACTATCCAAAAATCCATAACATTCGCTGCTCTATCAATGAATTCAATGAAGTATTATACAGAAAAGTATAAAATTATGTCTATCTTCTCTAGCCGTAGAGAGAAATAACATAAATAGTCAAAAGTATTTGTCTTCCAGTTTGTTCTGTGGAAAATTCTTCCAAAACTTTTTTACTTGTAAGATAAGAGCTTTTGAAATATGCTTAGCACATTCATGTTGTAAGTTAAAGAAGGTGGGCTATTTACCTTAGGTTTGTAACTGGGAACTTAAACTGTAGAAAATGAAAATTTGGAAAATATACATGTATTTTCAGTTCCATGAGAAACCCAAGGAGAAGTCAGATATAATATAACCATAGGTCTAAGGAAAGAGAGCAGGAATGCCAGAGTAGTGTATAAAGAATATATAGTAAGGATGATTTAAAAACCAACAGGGCGTAGTGATGAAAAATCAGAGTTAGAGCATAGACTTCATGGAAGGGTTAGCCCAAATAATCCCCACCTCTTGAATGTAACTTCATAACATATACTGTGACATTGTGAGAGAGAGTTGTGTATTATCTTTTAACCTTCCCAGAATTCTTCTGGGTGCCAGGGAGGAGACTGGCAAGTAAAAAAGGCATAACACTAAGTCATAGAAAACACAAAATACTTCTGAATAGTTTTAATAAAATATGTGTAAAACCTGTATACAAAACACACAAAATGTTGAGAAGGGAAATTAAAGACTATATATGTGAATGGACATATATACTTTGTTCATGGATTGAAAGGTAAATTAATGGAAATATATACTATATTCATAGACATATAAAGGGAATAAGGTGACATTCCTCTGCAAATTGGCCTATAGGCTCAATAAAATCTCTCTATATATATCCAGGAAGCTTGCATCTGTAATGGAGCCAGGTAAGACAACATAACATAACAATGAAATTTGCTACTATCTGTTCTTTGGGACTATTCTCTAAGCCAAATAATCACCATTATTATCAGCGCATTTGTGTCTGCTTGCAAAATATAATTGTCTATTGACTGTCTTTCTTAGAAGAAAAGATGGGAGGGTAATGAAAGCATCAGTCTAGTATCCATCTATTGTGGAATATTCCTCTATAGTGTGCGGATATGTGTCACAGTGATTGGTTTAATAATGGCAGGAAGAAGTTAAGTGAGACTTGCGGGGACAGAGAGCTTGGGGAAGAAGAAAGGCAGAGTTGCCAGCCAGACACAGAGAAAACATTATGGGAAGTACAGAGTAAAGATAACCGAGTCACATAAAGAATGTAGACTAATAGATGTGAGTTAATTTAAATTATAAGAGCTAGTTAAGAAGAAGCCTTAGCTATAGGCTGAGTTTTTATAATTAATAAGCTCCATGTCATTTTTTATATGATGGTGGCTCAAAGAAAAATCCGTTTATATCTTTTACTTCCAGGCAGTTAGTTGTATGAAATTTTGTCTTAATTGCAGATAAGTTCAGGGAGGGGCTACAGTATATATGTGGGGAAGGAGCATGGTAGGGGTTTCATCTATACAGTCATGTGACATTCATCACCTTTCTTTTAAGTTCACCCACACTCCTGTCTATATCCTATTTCCTATGTTTTGCAAGGAAGCCTAACAAACTCACTAGTTCCTTAGAGTGATCTTTGGTGAAATTGTGTCTCTATGTATTATTGGACCCTTAAGTGGAGGAAGAGACATTGTTGCGTCTCCCACAGGGTAGGAATTTTAGCAACATTACCTGATTTTAAGATTTACAATAACCCATGACTTCATGACCCTTCTCTATCAAACGCCACAGTGCGGGAATTACTAGACCGTGACAGCACACTCCCTTGCATTGTAGGTGTAAGGACAGACTCATCACTCATCAATGCTATACCTGGGAGTTCAGAAATAAACATATAGACACGTAGTTTATTTTGTGTTTCCTCTGACTTTGTTATGTTATGTCATTCTTATTTATTCTGCAGTTCTGCCATCCACTTTCTGTCCTTCCCTCTGTCCTTCCCTTTCCTTTATCTATTATGGACCTGCTCACCTATTCTTATTTATTCCTTTTGATGACCCTGACCTTCATTAATGTTCATGATCCAGGAGTCAATTGATTTTTGATCAAGGTGTCACAGCAGTTAAGTAGAGAGCATGTGATTTGTCAACAGAAGCTACTAAAATATCTAGATATTCATAATGAACAATTAAGTAAGCCTCTACTTTAACATTAAAAGGAATTCTCACAGATCAAGCCAATTGCATGAGGAGAATGTTGATTAGTTATAAATGAAGAATAATATTTTTAAATATTTTATATTGTCACTCATCCCTTATTCTATTGAAAATTTATTTTAAAACATTAGATACTATGAAGTCAAAGCTTTACATACAAATTATGAATTGAAACATGTTTTGCAAGGTAGAATCTTTACAGAAACAACTGACAATGGGGAGATGGGCCCTTATAATGAAACTTATTTAACCACTAAAATATAAAACTGGAAGTATGCATAAATGCTAACAGCAGGGGACAGCACAATTGTTAATTATTAGCCTTTTCTTTAATTGTGAGAACATTCTCCAACAGTGAAACTTTGATTTTTATAATTAGAACTCGACCATCATTTTGTGAAATTGCTAAAGATAAAAATTGGATGAGACACAGTAGAGAAAGGTACTGGATACTTCATGCACTCATTAGGTCAAGGTGAAGTTATCAGGCCTGTTTGCCACTTAAATACCTTCAAGTGGCGCTGCCTCAGTTTTTTTGGTTCATATTGTGCATTTCTTTGGATGGTAGAATCTTTTTATCCTGTGAAGCCCTTTTTCTATGTCTAGTCCTCTTTCAGAATTCTGCTGTTTCTGCTTTGGGAGGTTGTGAAACCTTTAAGAAGTTAGACCAGACTGAGAAGCAGGTCATTAGAGATGGCTCTTTGAAGGTTACACAGATTGTCTGGGGATGTGCCCTCTGCTCCTGGCCTATGCCATAATGAGAAGCCACAGCTGTATATTGTCCAACCATGGAGAGAGACTTCCGCTGTCACTCTCTCTCTTCCATGATCAACTGTAGTTCCTCTAAGACCATGAGCCAAAATGGCTATCCATTCACAGTCTCCCAAAATAGCACCATCAGTTGAGACCTAAGAAACATTTTAGACTCAGATATACTTAAGTTGCTTTTGATTTTTTTTAAAGGAAATTGAAGTCCCAATCTTTACAATTCCTCTTAGGCTTTCATCATAAAGTAACAATTCTAAGAAAGGAAAGAGGGAGAGAAAAAAGAGTTACTTAATGATAATTTTTAATAATTTTGGGTAAAGTTCACAAATCAGTTCAATGTTGGTAGAAAATATCAGATAGAGACTTAATCTTCTTAGTTCTGGAAACCAACTCACAAATATTGAGAGACCAAGTTTAGAAATTGTTGACGAGTTGGTCTTAAAATCCAATAACTAAAACCATGGCTGCCTTTACAATCAGCTATTAGGTGTTGATGTACCTTTCTCCTCATTGTTCTGATGGCCTGCTCTTTCATCATCCATAAAAAACTGTGCCTATAAGACATCCATATGAATGTGCCTGTGTTGGAGAGGAAGGCTAAGTGGGGTCAAGCTGGCTCCTCTCTGGCCATTCAACATGTCCTCGGCAACCTCCCTGGGTGTTAGTGATTGCACCTCTCATGTGTCATTCTTGATGCTCTGGTTAGCAATTAGTGGTATACATTTCATTGCTCAGATTCTCTTTCCCTTCCTTCCTCCCTTTCTTTCTCATTGCTCTCTCTGACTCTCTCCCTCTGCTTCTCTCTTCTTCCTTCCTTCACTCTTTCTTCCCCTCCTTCATTTCCCTCTATCCCTCCCTCCGTCTCCTCTTTGTCTGTTTTGAAATGATCTCATCATCACCCCATGCTTTCCACCATTTAGATTCAGATTCTCAGAAACACCGAGAGAAGATGAGATGAATGCATGTTGAAAGTCTAGGTGCTGGAGTTACACAAACATGTGTTTGGCCCTTAAGTATTAGCAAACTCCTGAGTTCTCAAAGGCCTATATTTCCTCATATGTACCACAGATAAATGATACCACTTCCAGTGCAGGTGAAGGTTAATGAGATGTTACATGAAGGCTAGGGTAAAGCTCAGTCTTAAATCACTTGCCTTAGACATACAAGACCTTGGGTTCAATTTCCGGCACTGTAAAACCTAACTAACAAAAAGAGAGATGATAGGAAAAGTCCTTAAGATACTTTCTGGTACACAAAGGAGTTTAATGTCTAATTTAGGTAAATAAAAATGGTCTTGAATGTCAGACTACCTCCTTCGTACTCTCTTTGGACCCAGCATGTATAGTGCTGTGACTTTTTCTTGTACTTTTGTCCACATTAATGTGACATAAACATACTTCTTGACTGTCACCAGTTCCAGCGTACTATTCTTTCTCTTGTTTTATTTTTCAGTTTCAGGAATTTCTGCTTTCAACAGAACATCAAATACAGATGAAAGAATAAAAGGCATATGAAGAAAATATAGGGATGTATAATAGTACTGGTAATATTAGCATGGAAACAAGCCCTCTGAGATTCCTAGGAACCAAAGGAGAATGGGAAACGGAACACCATTAAGATTCAGAATCAAAGGAAGACGCTTCAATAAAAAATACAGCTGTTAGTGAGTTCAGTGACTACCAGTTAGAAGATACAGTGAGATGCTTGGCAGTGTTCTTGCCATAGACACAAAATAAGACCAGTTCCAGAACAGTGTCTGCCATAGGCTATTTTGTGTGAGCCAGTTTTACTGCCCAAAGACTGTGAGGCTAGCATTGTAAGTGAATTAAGAGTACCAACCTCACATGAACAAGATTCAGGCTCAGTTTCCAGCACTGTAGAAATAAATAGCTAAACATATCTAAGCAGAATCTGAAAGTTAGGTACATATGAAATCACTTACACTGCATTTACAGACATGCACAGCTCAGTTAGAAATAACTACTCAGTACCATACATGGCGTCACTTGCCTGTAATACCACCACTGGGAAGGCTAAGGCAGGAGTCTGCAGCCTTCTGGAGCCATTAACAAGACTCAGTATGAACAACAGTCACAGTAGCACACAACTGGATTTGTGCATGCTTTAAGTTTTCTTCCTTTGAAGTTTCCAGATTTATGAGTTTGTAGTTTTCATCAAATTGGAAAAACTTTAGAAGATTATTATTTAATCACAAGAAATCAGAGAAAATTATTTTCTCTTGCATCTATTCTACTACCCCATTTACACTTATTTCATTCTTACACATTCAGTGATATTGTTTCCCTCTTTTCTATTTCTCATGATTCGCTTTATATCTTTTAATTTGCTAGAATTGTTGTTATCAGTGTCTAACTTGCTATTAAGTCAAAGAAATTTGCATTTGAAGTGTTATGATTTTTAGCCATTTTCTATCAATTTTTTGTATTCCATATTGTGATCATCTTTTTCATTATATATTTAGTAGACAGAAGAGATTTATAATAACCATTTTTATATGACTAAATAATCTATCATATGTATCTTATATAGTTCTGTTTCTTACACAAATGTGTACTCTGACTATGCTTCATCTTTTTCTGTTCACTTGGTATTTAGTGATTATTTTTTATATACTTGGTTTTGTGAATTTTTACATAACTAAATGTTAGAGATTTCTTTGTGTGTTCTTGTTTTGAAGTCTTCTAAGACCTTGTTCTAAGTGAAAATGAATTGTTGTCAGAATTATTATTTTTTATTCCAAGGCTTTTAAAAAGTGGGTATGTAATATCTGTTCTAGGTCTAATAGAGCCCTTATTTTTAAAGATTGCCTTTATGAGGTCATTCCTGAATGCATTTGCACTCACACTGCTACTCCAAGATGTCTCTAGGGAATTTATACTATTTTCAGGCTTGAACAAGCCCAGAAAATATTTGGCTTAAACCTCTACGACAATGTTTATTTTCCTGAAAGCCTGAGGCTCCTGGACTTTTGGGTCTTCTGTCTACCCATCAGGATGGTGTTCAGCAAAGAACTTAAGGAATGTCATCATTCTCCCAGAATATTTCCCTACATCGTTCTCATTCTAGTTTTCCAGAGTATAAATTCCATTCTATGTGACCTCTCCAAACCTTGATCTCTACCTTTCCAATTTGGTGAAATCTCCTCCTTTTGGGTTCCCGTTGCTATGCCATAACCCAGAGATTACCCTTAGGCAAATGGCCTGAGCACTAGAATAACACTCCTTGTTTTCTTTGTCTCAGGAGTTACAATCCTGTTTCTTATAATCTTATGACATGTTAGGCTGATTGTTTAATATATTGTGTCCAGTTTGGCAGTTGTTAGATGGTAGCAAGATGAGTCAGTCTTTCTTACTTATGACTGGAATATTGAGTTCATCATGAATTCTTTTTATCAATTTTGTAAAAGATTTTGTGACTACCATTATCACTTTGTATGTTATATTCTTGCAAAGAGCACTAGGTATAAATAATTAATATATAAATATTGCAAATGTAGTTTAGAACTTGCGTTCTCCTCTTGCTTTAAAAATATAGATTGTCTAAGAAGTAATAGTAATGGCCATCACTTGCACATCTCTCAGTCATCGTGATGATTGACACACCTTGTTGGTATCATTTGTCTACTTAAGAAGCTTATTTTGATAGATTTCCATAGTGAAGGACTCCACCTTCACACACAAAAGCATACATTTGCTTAATCTTGTAATAGTAGTTATCGGACGGATGTCTAAGTGCAGATTATCAATTTGCTAATTTCTAAAGCAAGTACTGCAACAAGGTGTCCTAATTCATATAGCCAACACCCTGAATCCCTGCAGGAGCCATACTGAAATTGTCTGCTCAGCCTGAACTGGAAAATGGTGCCTGAAATAATCAAGTAGGGTTTCCCCATGGGGTTATAAATCAATTCAATGAACATAGTTCATGCATGAACTTCCCAGTTCTCTTAGGATTTAGGGTTGAACGTCTGAGAATAAAGATGCTCAGAAACAGCCGTTCTCAGAGTCTTGCAATTGGGCACTGGGGCAGAGGTGGTAGCTTAACTTTATCTATTCTTTGGTTCAGGGAAAGGGACTACCTTACTGATTTTCTGTTGCTATAACAGAATACATGGCACTGTATAATTTATAAAGAAAAGGGCGCTATTTTGACTAATGGTTCTGGTAATCCAAGAGTATAAACACCTTGTTGGATTTTGATGAGGGCCTTGCAGTAGAGAATGGAAGGACAAAATAGGAGCATATGGATGAGATGAAATTTTTATGTATCCTTGCTTCCTATCAACCTATTCTTCTGATAACCAACCCAGTGCTAAAAGAAAGAAAATACACTTCCATAGACAGCCTTTATCTGTTGATTAAAGCTCCACTCTGTCATTCTGTGTTCTCACTGGCACCCCTCCACCCTGAATTGATATACCCCAACAACTGGTATGCCAACGTGGTTGACTAAATCCACATAAAACCTGAGAAAGATGGAAAAGAATCCTAGACACAAAAGAACAGGGTTAAGCGTTGTTGGTGTTGTTGTTGTTGTTGTTTGTTTGTTTGGTTTTGGTTTTTGGTAGTGGCATTTTCTCAGGTGGGCTCTGTTTGCTAGAAACAAAAAGAGGCATAATTCCTTTAAGAGAGTCTTCTTGATTCAGTAGTAGCAGAAAAAAAAATTGGTTTCAAAATGGCAGCTTCCTGGGCTGTGCTGCCAGCACAAACTCTGGTTCTTTCAGGAGACCAAGCATTTAAATGGGGTTTGCGAGCAGCTTGTTACAAAGTGCTTAGTGGCTTAACATAGACCCACTGCATACCTGGAACTGGGGCAGTGTGTGTGGCTCACAGAGGAAGTAAACAGACCTCCACCATGTTGGACTGGGCAGAGCCAAAAGACAAAGCAGAGTCCTCCTGTCTATGTGTTTCTTTTATTGGTTAATGAATAAAGAAGCTGCTTTGGTCTGTGATAGGACAGAACAGAGCTAGGCAGGAAAACTAAACTGAATGCTGGGAGAAAGAAGGCAGAGTCAGTGAGAAGCCATGTAGCCACCCCCTGCCAAGAATAGATTCCTCCTTGCAGGTAGGCCACGACCTTGTGGCAATACACAGATTAATAAAAATGGGTTAGTTTCAGATATAAGAGTAAGCCAGAAATGCACTTAAGCTATTGGACAAATAGTATTGCAAAAATGTAGTTTTTGTGTGATTATTTTTTGGTCTGGGCAGCCAGGAATGAATAAACAGCCTCCACCAACAATATACCAAGGAGGAGGTAAGACTCAGAAAGAACTTCTATGGGGATAAACCATGTGTCTTAGGTAGGGTTTCTATTGCTGCAATGAAATAACACCATGACCAAAAAGCAAGTTGGGGAGGAAAGGATTTAT
Source organism: Bramus lutescens (assembly GCA_001685075.1). Taxonomy (NCBI): domain Eukaryota; kingdom Metazoa; phylum Chordata; class Mammalia; order Rodentia; family Cricetidae; genus Bramus; species Bramus lutescens. Next base: position 581,226 of record LOEQ01000773.1, on the reverse strand, counting down.
TTGGTTTACACTTCCAAATTACCATTCATCGCTGAAGGAAGTCAGGATGGAACTCAAACAGGACAGAGACCTGGAGGTAGGAGCTAATACAGAGGCCATGAAGGAGTGCTGCTTACTGACTTGCTCCCCATGGCTTATTCAGCTTGTTCAGTAAGCTTTCTTATAGAATCCAGGACCACCAGCCCAGGGGTTGCACTATCCACAATGAACTGGGTCCTCCCACATCATTCACTAATTAAGAAAATCCCTTACAGTCTTTTGGAGTCACTTTTTCAACCGAGGTTGTCTCTTTTCATATACTTCTAGCTTGTGTCAAGTTGACATAAAACTAACCAACATACCATGTTTACAAGGACCTTTGGAGAAACTCAGAAGCAAGGAAAGCTTGGATGTGTGATTTTTTTTCTGAGGAAAGGAATTAACTCACAAGGCTAGAGATGCAGTAATCTGCATGCAGTACATGATCTTGGTCAACACCATTTACTTAGGAGTATTTGGAAGAGGCAACCTTGAGACCTACATTCTGCAAATATGGTGAGATTCATACAAGGCAACATGACGTGAAATGGAAATACGGTTCATGGAAACATGGTATTTCCCTCTAATTGGTGCATTAGAAATAGTATCATTTCTTTTTTCATTATCTTTTTCTTTTTTATTGATTTTTATTGAGCTCTACATTTTTTCTGCTCCCCTCCCTGTCTTTCCCATCCCTTTCAATCATTTCCCAGGGTCTCCATGTTCCCAATTTACTCAGGAGATCTTGTCTCTTTCTACTATCCATTTAGATTAGATCTATGTATGTTTCTCTTAGGGTCCTCATTGTTGTCTAGGTTCTCTGGGTTTGTGATTTGTGGGCTGGTTTTCTTTGCTTTTTGTTTAAAATTCACTTATGAGTGAGTACATGTGATGATTGTCTTTCTGTGTCTGGGTTACCTCACTCAAAATGATGTTTTCTAGCTCCATCCACTTTCTTGCAAAATTCAAGATGTCATTATTTTTTTCTGCTGTGTAGGAGTCCATTGTGTAAATGTACCACATTTTCCTTATCCATTCTTTGATTGAGGGGCATTTAGGCTGTTTCCAGGTTCTGGCTATGACAAACAATGCTGCTA
>LOEQ01000773.1:540529-564270 GCA_001685075.1 Bramus lutescens | reverse complement strand
GGGGAGGAAGAGCTACTTTGTAAACTGGATACAAATCTTGGCATTGTTCACATAATCTTGATTTTGCAGATATCCATGCAGAGGCATGGGGTCTTTACACAAATGTCAGAGAAAACACTCTGAGCTACATAATGTGTTGTGAAGTCAAATTCTTTGCAGGAAGAAATGATTAATCTCTGCAGATAGATCCTAAGTGGAAATGAAGATCCAAGGATATTGAAGATACCAGGAAAATGGGTCATCTCCTGGGCGTGGTTTAGTTACCACATAGAACTGATAGGAGAGAGGCTACCTATACTGCAAAGGTCAGGAGTGGAGAAAGTGTTAGCAAGCCCAGTGGACCACATACCATGCTATCCAGTGGCACAGTCACTGGATACACATCTTCTGAAGCTAATGGTTTCCCTACATTGCTGCAATATTCATTTGCTATGTTCCCATCCATCCCCTTTTCAGTATAGATATTTATATTATTATATACATTGTGTCCTATATTGGATCTGCGTAACCTGTGTTTTGAAATTGCAAGGGTCCACAGATAAGAGTTTTCTTGGAGGGTCTGTAGAGACTTTGAGGACTTTAATGATTGACTAATTGGAGGGGAAATTATGAGGTGACTCTAAGTCTTTGGAGGCTAGAGGTGGAATGCTATGGTTTGAATCTGAAATATTTCACAGGCTCATACTTGGAATACTTGCTCCTTAGCTAATGGGACATTTTATTAAGGCTGAAGAACCTTTAGTAAATAGGGTTTATCTCACAAAAATGGGTGTCTGGAGATGGGCCTTTGAAGCCTGCGTATACTTTGGTTCTGACCTGCTTTTCTGCTTTGTCCTGTGTGAATGGCTCACACCTCACACTCCTGTGGACATTGCTGCTCCACACTGTTATGCCTTCCCAACTGTGATGGATGGACTGAAATATTTCAGAAACCATGAGCCAAAACCAATGCCTTCTCTTAAATTGTGATAGAGGTGAGAAAAGTGGCCAACACACTACCATAAAGGAATGGACCTCTCAAGTCAGGCTCACCCCTATCTCAAGCCCTCTTTTCCAGCAGAGCTGAGTTAAGGCATTATCTTTGCTATTATCCAAATCCATCTATCACTTCTTGTCTGTATTCCTCCCAGCAGAAAGATTATGCTAAAAACCACATCTGATCATTTCCATAAATTCATTTCCATAAATTTCATTACGGCAACTCCATCACATTCAAACTCCTCATCTTAAAGGAAGGCATTTAAGGGCCTTTTTGCTCTTATCCACTCTTTCTCATATTTCATTATTTGACCTCCCTCAGTCTAATAGTTATGACCATAGGCTTGTGAAGGAAACCACACTGGCTTGAATCCTGCCTTTACCATTGAGTAGCTCAGTATTCTTGGACAGGCCATTTAGTTCTTTGATTCCCTGACACGCCCTTGTTTTAAAGATCCTTTTATGGATTGAGATTATAGAATGAGCTCACAGATCTGCCAAGTACTGGTTAAAGAACTCGAACAGAAAATCCACATTGCATTAGTACGGCAATTGTATAGACATCTAAATGCCACTATAGACTCCTGTCCTCAGAGATCTTCACCAACAATGCTTCTCACCTTTTCCCCATGTTCTTTCCTTCCTGGCACAGAGCACAGTCTGAGCATCCCTCTCACAGTTTTGTTGATGGCTCTTATACTCCGAAACGCTTACAGATGTCAGTCACTAAGGTGCCTTGTTTGAAATGCTGCTTTAACCCTGATTCTATTTTGGATCGAGCCCTGCAACTAAATTTAAATTATAGTTTTATCCTTGTCTGCAAAGCCTTCTGTCAGGTCCGGGCTGACCTCTATTATGAATTCTGCCTGCTCATCCAGGCCTATTTCACTGGCCTTGAAGAAGCTAAACCCTGGCCCTGAGACTTCATATAATACTTGCTACTTTTCTCTACTGGACCGCTTCCCCTTATTTCTTTTGGTCCTGCCTAGATAATACCCAATCAGAGCGGCCTTCCCTGCTACCCTATTTTTCCTTTTCCTTCTTTTCCTCCTTGGTACCATCCCCAGACACACTGCCTACTTGTCTACTAATTCATTTTTTAAGTGTCCGCTGTTTCCCACGAGGCTGCAAATAGCATGCATATTATGTTAATCATTTCCAGGGTAAGACCAGGGTGTCTAGAGGATGGAGATGTTGGGTGCTTACAGAATAAATGACTGATGCCATTCTTCCAGCAACATGAAACAGGGAAAGTGAAATGAGGAGGAGTCTTACGACCATCAGTTCTTCACTGGCCCTGCCCTTTAGGTGAAAAGAAGAGAGCGGCAAGCTAAGGGAACAGTTGCTGAGGCTCACTTGTTCAGGCTTCCAGGCTAGTGCCTGGGAACGTAGGCCGGCGCCACCAAATGAGTCGCGAGTGACTAATATACAAGCAGAATGTATTATTAATTCGAGCTTCACATCGGTGCTAGGTGGTGATGTAGTGATGCAGGAGATGCTCCCGCACCCCTCTGTTATTAGGGAAGAAGGCATGGAATTCATGTGCAGGGGCCTAGTGAAAGCATCCAGCCAACTACTGGGTGACTTGCACTGTGTGGGGTTCCTGGTAGCGCGCACGTGTGTGTGTGTGTGTGTGTGTGTGTGTGTGTGTGTATTGTGTCTGTGGTGTATGTATGTATCCATGTGTGTATATGAGATTGTATGTATGAATGCCCATGTGTCCATGTGTATGTGGCTTCCAGAAGTCAACATCTATTGCTATCTACTTTATTTTAAGGGAAAGTCTCTCTTTGAATCTTTGGCTCACCATTTTGCATAGACTCACCATTTGACTAAACTTGTTGGCCAGTGAACTCCAGGGATTTTCCTATCTCTTTCTCCCCAGCACTAGATTTACAGACATGTTCTGCCATACCTGGGTTTTTACATGACTTCTGGGGGTTTGCCAAAGCCACACCCTTGGCTTTTTCTGTGTTTTTGATGCATTGTGTCTAGCAGAGAATAAGCACTCATAATGGCTGGATGACTGGGTCTGGACTATTGGACAATCTCATTTTTCTGCAGTGCCATACTCTAATATATAAAGGAAGAACCCTGAAGAATATGACCCTTGCCTGGGGTAATACTCGCTCTGTCCTGGTTAGTCCCAGGACAGGATAGAACTGCACTGAAATCCCTCTGTCCCCGTGTCCCCCAAGTTCTAGTGTGCCATATATGCAGAGTGGGTTTCATTTGTCACTCTTCTTCCTGCGGCATGGATACAGCAACTGGATTCATATTTGACTTGGCCTTGTTGTAGCTACTACCATAAAAGTTGATGTCTCTGGGACTTTCTGGGTCTTCGTCTCAGAAAATATCAAGTTAGAATCTTGATATTCTGTAGTTTAAAAGAGAAAAAAATATGTAATTCGTTTTCTCAAAAAGAAAATAGTGAAGGCAGCTGTGGGCAAATGCTAACATCTGTGAAATCTGCATGGAGGCTATGTGTTTTTAAAGGAACTTTTAAAATGTCAAAAAATTAACAGCAAGTGTATGTTCTGTTACTAATTGCTCACAACAATCCACTCCACTTCTGTGTCCAATCTCTATTCTCCCCATCACCAGATAAGAGAGTCTTATTTCGTACTTTGGGGAGGCAGAGATTCTGGATAATTGTTTTTCAAACTCTTCAAAGAAACTTGGTTTTTAAGCTCAATTAGATTTGGGGTGTGTGTGTGTGTATGAGAGAGAGAGACAGACAGAGACAGAGAGACAGAGAGAAAAAGATAGAGACACACAGAGAGAGAGACAGAGACAGAGAGAAGAAACAGACAGACAGACAGACAGACATTGGCTTTTGCTAACAATTACCTCTTTCTAAATTTCCATGAAAGGAAGAGGTCATGTTTACTTCTTGGGGAGCATTTATCTCATTAGAGAGACTTCATGAAGTCTGAAGAAGCATTCACTGTCATTTAGATAAGGCCAGGAAATTTGAATCTGTTAATCCCTATGATTCATCCCTATAATCCCACCATACAATTTTAGAGAGTGGAAATTTCCCCAATTCAAATTCTTAACTGGAAAGATTTGCATTTGGTTCTTGTTTCTATCAAAACTGCATTAACCTTCCTGAAAACAAAAGCAAAAGCCAACAAGGAGAACAAACTCTGTCTTTGAAGAACAACAAACACCAGGAGTCGATGGGATTCCTACAGCTAATCCATTCCCTTTTGAAGTTTCGCTGCCAATGTTACATGGGTTAAACTGAAATCAATGTGGTTTTCCATTACTTGAGTTTTTCAAAGAAAAAGAATAGTCTTGAATCAACTTTTATCATCACAGAGTATTTTCATATGTTTTGATGGCTTCCATAAAAAGCTCTGGAGTTGGAGCATCCGTGGCTTAAAGCCAGCTTCCCAGATATCCTGTATTGATATGGGGCCATATGCATTGTCACCAGCTCCATCTTCCATTCTTAGGCTGGAGAAAACAGCAGCAGCCACCTGAACTGTTTTAATCAGCTCGATGGATTGTTACCCATAAATTCTTAACACACAACTGGGCTAATTGTAAATAATCAGCATATGTACACTGTTATTGTTACTCTAACCATGGTTACTTCTCAAAGCTCTCCTAAGTGGCTTCCCTGGAGGCATCAAGATCAGCAGCTATAGTCTTGTAGTTTTAATTACGTATTATGCTTTTCCTGTTTCTTCAATTTAACTCTCTACTGTTAAGAGCTCAGGGACCATCTCCCTAGCACTATGATGTTGATGTAAGTGGCCTGGAGGGGCAAATCCTCTGCATGTGTGCTGTGCTTCCTCCCTCTGCTATCCAGGACACACTTGCCCTTAGCTCACATTGCACCCTCTTCACCCGGATGCTTTTGACACTGTCCGGCAATAGAATAGAAAGAGCTCAAGACGAACTGCATTTGCTCTCTCTGTAGCGGATGCTTACTGAATTTTGAATAAAATATAACCTGTTCTGGTGTAGTTTAGTTATCTTGTCTTTGGTTTCCTGGAAAGACGTATGAAAAATGTAGCCAATATTTTCTGTTCTCTCATCCTTCAGCTCTTACATCAATTTTGGGTAATGTTCACAGTGGCCGTGCTTTATTTCTGAGAATTCATTCAGATTTGTCAGTCATATATATGGCTTCAAAGAAATCTCTTCCTGCTTTACACAATGGAATTTATACTTAAAGAGATGGAGCATATGATCAAACCAGACTCTCTGAATGTGTCTGACAATGAGGACTGACTGAGAAACCAAGGACAATGGAACTGTGTCTTTGATTCTACTGCATGTACTGGCTTTGTGGGTGCCTAGTCTGTTTGGATGCTCACCTTCTTAGNGGAGGAGGTGGAAATTTTTAATAAAAAAATAAAAAAGGAAAAGAAAAAAATAAAATAAAAAGAATGAATAAATATCTGGAGCTCAATAAAAAAAAGAAACAGTCTTTAAGGTTTCTTGTTGTTGTTGTTGTTCCTCTGAAGTCAGAGTCACTTTGATAGAAATCAAATGTAATCACTCTTTTCAAGAAACTTGGAGTATTTATGATTCAGAATTACCTAATAAAAGACCTATGTTTGCAGCTAATTACTAAATTATAATGCTATTATCTTTTTGAAAGAAGTAAATCCTCTGGGCAGGCCCTGCAGTTGCAAGACTTTGTATTTGGTGCTTTCAGACAAACAGAATAACACGGGGGAGATGTTTGACATACACACCAAACTCCTTTTTAGATCATTAATTTCCTTTAGTTCAGATGTTCTTAACAGCCTTTGAAACATGGAAATCTGGTAAAAAATATATGGGTCTCATCAAAAAGAATCTTCTTGAAAGACTAGTAGGGTAAGGTCTGGGCGATGACTCGGTATCTTTACCAAACAGCATCACTGCAAAGTCCATTTACAATTCTAGGAAGACAGAGAAAGGGGTTCCCTGGAGCAAGCTACTTAGCTAGACTTGCCGTACTAGCAAGCTCAGAGTTCAGTTGAGAGACGATGCTTCCATGGATAAGATGGAAAGTCATAGAACCATTAAAGTAGCTTCCCAGTGTCAACCTTGGGCCTCTGTAAATGTGTGCACGTGTGCTCACACACAAATACACAAACACACACACAAGCTGAATACACATATGCTCTCACATCTGCACCCACCTGTGAACTTGCACACATGCATGCATGCCACACATATACACCAAAATTCAGTAGAATATATTGTATCATAAGCCAAAACAATTACAGAAGTAATATTTCATGATTATATGCAAATATATGTGCTGATTAGCAACTTATTAATAAACTCTTATTAATGAACTGATACTACACACATATATACTGTGTATACAGATATATACTATTAAATGTAAATAATTTGGTTGAGATAATAAGGAGCAATACTCTATGGTAACAGAGAAAAGTTGTATAAATTGATAGAAAAATATTTTTAATTCCTATTGGTGCTAAAATTACACATGGTGATGACCTTCCCACAACAGTGTCTTTCTTGTCTGTATTCTCAACTGAAAGAAACTTTAGTTAGAACTCAAAAAACTGTAACACTTATGCATCACTTGAGTGTTGTGGAGCTATAAGATGAAGTTAGTTTGTCTTTTCCTCCCAAGTAAGAGTCTCTGTGTAATTTTCTCTAACATAACACTTTATTTCTCAAAAAGCAGCAACATTTGTAAAGCTTAAACTCATATCTGCAGTCACAAAGGAACGAAAGATCGTGACTAAGTAAATTTTACCAACAAGAAAGAAAATGTGCCTTCTGCACGGGGCATCTTTCCCGAGTGGTAAAACTAGCGGTACCGTTTTGTGTTTCATCACTTTGCATAATCTTTTGTCACACACTGAAATTCAAAGACAGTCTCAGAACAGGGACAAGGACAGAGTTAGACAATAGTAGGGCTCCACAACTGCAAACCCCTGTGATTACTTGAGAATGTTAACATAAGATCAGGGATGCAATCGGGGAAATAGTTGGATGAACTTTGAATGCTTGTCTACTTTTATTTAGGATCCAGCCTGTTTGGGAAGATATTCTCGTGTACTTAATTAACCCTCTCATTTTATCTTCCATTCTCTCAACTCCTCAGAGATGTCAGTTACTCCAAACAGCACTGTTCTGCCATTCAGGAACCAGTTTGTGGGAATTTATATTTTCTTTGAATGAAGGTCTCATTGATTTTGCTAGTGCTGCTTTCTTCTATCCTTTCCTGATGTCTCTCCACCTGTGCTCCTGACCAGACTTGCACTGTGATGGAAGGGCAGGCAGTTTCTGCTCACTTTCATACAATGATAGTTACAAGTATTCGCTCCTGTGAGCATATTGGTAGATCAGGGAACAGACTAAGAAACCACACAGTCCTTACTGAGAGAAGAAAGGTGCCAAAAAAGAAAAAAATAACGGAAAAAAGTTATGGAGATATGCCTGACTGTGTCTACCGAAGTAGTCATTACAAATTTCATTTCTTTTTTGGAAGCTGTGACTTGGTGCTGTTTGGTGATGTGGCCAAGATCAATATCCAATCAATAATACTGGATATGTGCAATTCCACAGACTCAGCTCTTCCACACTCTCGTTTCTAATGCCATAACCTCTGCAATGGAAATATTTCCCAGTTCTTATCTTTTGAGCAATGGTATTTTAGATCATTCTTAATATCTTCCGCAAAGATGTTGTACTTTATGTCACCATTAATGTAAATTTTCTTGAACCTGGCTATGGCTACATAGACACATGCCCTTGTGAGCCAAAGAGATGGCAGCTTAGTAGGAAAAGTGTGTGGCATGCAAGCATGGGGACCTGAGTTCAAACCTTCAACACTTATGTAAAAAGTCAGATCCTCTGGCCTACATACACACACAGGCACATGTGTGCACACACACATACTTACCTAAAGAAAGGAAGAATGAATGAATGAATGAATGAATGAATGAATGAATGGGCACTTTTACCCATCCCCTTACTTCCCATATCTGCTCACTGCATTTCTTAGTCTTTCTGCAGATAATAACACTCAACTGCATGTAAAAACTTACTAGCTGACTCGTAACAATCACTATTTCTTCGAGCACCATTGGATGTCTAAAGTACGCCCCCTTGTTGGGGATGCAACCCAAGTTTTGATTCTTTCAACTTCTAGTACATCCAAAGGACTGGCTTTTGTACTGATGGAAAAGGATAAAAGTATGTCCAAATAGTTTTCTTCACATTGCAGTAAGGTGAATGAGTGGGTGTTTTATACACATCTGTAACTACCTACAGGTTGCCTTTTCCAGAAGCCCTCAAATAAACTGTAGCTTGGAGCATGAGATGCTGTGGGGTTCAGTTTTAACCCTGCGTCATTTCCTTTCTTTAAACCATTACATTAAAGAAAGTGAGACAAGTTCTAAATATATTCTTTCACTTGTCAGTCACTATTCCCAGAGGCATCTACAAGATGAGATATATCTAATGTTAGATGACCAAAATTCAAGAAACACAACCCTAATGTCCAAGCTCCTCATTTAGAACACTACATACTTATCAAAGAGACGACTAAAAAATAATCCAGCATTTCCATCCACACCAGTTAGATCCCCAGCTTTTCTTCCTGTGGTTCAAGTTGGTAGAGACTGATCACTTCTACAACAATGTGGGCAAATACCACCCCTGTCACCGCTTCTGCTCTGTGATGAGCTTACTCAGGTGTTCTGACATTTCAAATTATCAGTAGCCCTCCAAATTTCTCTCCTCCTGATTTACATGGCCATTCTTTTAACTCTCACTGGACTGCTGCTGGCTCTCCCACCTGCTCCCCGCTGATGCACTTTTCCCAGACTCCCACCCGTGTTGAAGCCAGAGTGGCTTTTAAAAAGGCACATCGGCCTCTGCAATGGCCTCTCGGTGCAGAATGCCACTGAGAGCTTCTCATTTCTCCTGAAGGCAACAGTTCACTGTGGCTAATAAAAATCCCATCGGGATTGATCTCTTTGCTCTACTTTCTTGCCAGTGCGTGATGCATTACCCACCGTCATATACAGCCTGGACCCATGCCTGTGAGGGATGGATCTGGGACCACGACTCTTTCAAATGCTTCTTCTAAAATTGTAGAAAGTGATTTCTCTTCCAACCTGTTTAAATTTAAAAAGGAAAACAAGCACTACACTTTGTGAAACTTGAGGTTGGGCGGTTTTAATAATTGGGACATTTTTGTGCATTTTTCTGTTATTGCACATGAATCCTCATAAAAACAAAGTGCAAAGAATCTACACAAGGTAGGAGATGCTGGGAGAGAGATGTGAAGATCAGGGAAGCTGAGCATATTTATGAAAACTAGGAGCTTAGATATTTGGGTCACCAAAATCTCTGTTTAAAATACACTTTCCATACCTCAGCTGGTTCGTTTAATCTATATTACTATTGATAGAGTCATAGGGTCACTGCAGTTTCTGTTGGTGAGCAATATAAGTGTGATGATTGCACATGCCTTGGCTCCTTGTGCACATGTTTTATACAGATTTGCATTCACATATCTAATCAGAAGTCTGAGATATGATGTTAAGTTCCTACTGCAAAGCTGTGGAAACATTTGACTTAATTTCACCTCCTATGAGTCAAACATTGCTTTAAACATTTTGCCACTGTCCTTCCTATTGAGGTGTACACATGAAAAATATCAGGTGTTTTGCAAAGTCTAATTAGATTACTTAAAACAATGGCTTATTGAAAAGGAATTATTATCATAATGGCTGCTGGAAGGAAAGCTCAGAGGGAAATCTGTTGCCCAGAAGCCCCAGGTTCGATCCATAGCATCACAAAGAGAAAGGCAAAAAATTGGCAAAATGATGCTCAAGCACCCAGTATGATTGAGTCTAATTCCGAACTGAAAAGTGTAATGGTTACATTAGGTTTACTGTGAGAGATGTTTGGGTTCGATTTCAAGCTTTAACAGTGTGCTATGTTTTGTTCTTTTCAAATTTCTACAGAGTCAGCTCTTGGCCTCTGTTGCCCCCACTGCAAATATCCCAACTAGGAAATCATTCCTCCTCATCCACGATGCCATGCACTTCTGAACTGTCTCACTTCCAACCTCTTCTAACTCATTTCCATAAAGATCGTCAAATTACACACTGTTTCTAAAGCACAGAATGCATTTTTCTCTCTGTAGGGTCTTCATGCTTTCCTCACTCTAAGCCCAGGCATGGATGATGGCTTCTCTAATACTCAGTTTGTATCTATAGTCTGCCTGGCACTCAGAACATGTCACAACATGGCCAAAGTCTGTTTCAACTCTTGGGTTACATGGACCAAGTCAAGCATCACTAGTGCCCTCTAGACAGAGGGAACACCTCTGTCTTTTGTTGTATCTGCACTCCTAGCCATCACATTCCACCAGTCTAGAACATACCTGTGCTGTAGGAAGTCTTACAGCTAGTGGTTTCCCACCCACTGGGGCGTGGCCTCTTGTGCTATATATGCTGATGTGGAGCTTGCCTCTGGTCTCTTTTCCAGTCTCTCTGTTACAGTTGCGCATTTCAGTTTCTGGTCTCCGTTCCAGCAGAGGATTCTGATTTGTGAGTTTACCTCTAAATAAATAACCATCTATTTTCTCAATTCTGAGCTAGTGTGGGATTTCTTTTAAGCGTCTTTCCTCATTCCTGACTATTATCTGTTTGAGACTTGCATCCCAACTTAATACCCCATGTTCTTCACTTCTAGCTATATTTTTTCTTTTGGTACACCCATAATTTCTTTGACTCTCGTGGCTTATTCTTTCCTTTCTCTATGCTATTTTTGCTCCAACAGAGAGATAAACAAAATATATCCACACCTTTAAGTAATTAATAATTTCACAACAGCTCTCTTTCACTTAAATCCACCGGGATAGGTGTGAGCTTTGTTACATACCACCTCTTCATGAAAACCATACTGGCATAAGTTATAGGCATGCTGTATGTTACTTGTACTTACTCATCCCATGAAATGATTGTGTTCTTTTTAACAAAAAGAAGATATTAAATATAAATATACCACTAGAATATGTAGAGAATGCTAAACTATGTAATTCAATTCATGTGACCATATGTCCTTCAGTCTTCCATCATGGAGCTTTTCCTATTGTGTGTTTTTGAAGATTAAACTTGATTCCCAGTTAGTATTATTCAGCCTCCATAATCATGAGAATTAGTGATTTCTTGTAATTGTGTGTGAGAGGGATGATGACCAGACTGACCTCCTGACATAAAACTTGGAATATTATATCACAGAATATTATATCACAGAAATTGTATTTGGTGCCTTGGCTTAGAACCCACAGGCTGTGGAGTTGCTCTTTAATTTACAAGGGCTGGCCTGTGAATTCTAGAACATTAAAAGGATACTGACTTTGACAGCTCTAATGTATTCAGTCTTATAAATACACTGTGATTCCAAATTGTGTTATTTAAGGGAAAAGAACAAACAAACAGCATCCTCGGTGCTATTTCTTCTTGACTTAATCACCAAATAATATGCACTTATTTAAGAATATGAACTATTCATTACTTATATACTTTCTCTTTTACTGTATTTTTATTATTTAAAAATCTATTAGTTGTTATTTTATAAAGGTTAGATGATAAAGAGTATTAAAAGTTCCTTTATGAGACATAAGAAATCTCAATAATTTCCAAATTATCGCTAGTGTTTTAAAGCGACTCCTCATTATAGCTATTTTCATCCAAACCTGCTAAGTTCATTAGTAAACAAAACAAGGCCATATCCCTTTTTCAGTTTTCAAAGGGAAACTTGTGCCAGTCTAAGGGATTGGCCATGGTTCTATGGTTTAGTGAGTGAGATTACACCCTGAGAAAGTTTCTTTCAAATTACCTTTATACATGCTATGATATTTCAAGCTCAGCTAATGAACCTGTGCTTCTCTGAATCCTGGTGACTGGGACATGCTGCCAGAATTTCTTTCCCTAGTTGAATTCTAAGTTCCTTGAGCATCCAAACTGTTGTGTCTTCCTCGGATAATTCTGTGATGAAAACATTCACTGATTTGATTTATGTAATTTCATATATTTTATAAACTAAATTCTGCTTCTACAGTAGAATAAGTTATCCTATCTGACTAGACACGCACACTGTGAACTGAGAAATTAGCTTTAAGATACATGGGAAAGATGCTGTCTTTTACTTTTATTGACATGTGGTGTGAATATGGAATGAGATACTGTCTTCGTCGTCTAGAGGATTTTGTTTGTAAAGATCTTATGTATTATCATGTATTTAGTATGTTAGTTATTTTATGTGTACATCTTCATATGTGTGTATGAGGAGGTCAGAAGCATCAATCTTCAGGCACCTTCTACCATTCCCTTGAGACAGGATCCCTCACGGGCCTGGAGCCTCGCCGTGAAGAATGATTTAGTTTACCCCTGAGTTTCCAGGGACCCTTCTGTTGCTGTCTCCCATCCTGTAGCACTAGGTAGGAGTGCTGACTTACACAGCTGTGTCTGTTTTTTTTTTTCATTTGGGGGCTGGGGATCTGATTCAAGCTTTCACAGCTACACGCAGACCCTTTAATGACTGAACCATCCTTCCCCCGACCCCGACTCTGTAGATTGTATTAAATTTATAAAACTTTAACATCAGATACTTAAATGTTTCTTTTTGTACCTCTGGAATTTGGTTTCCTGTCATTACTAGTAAAGTTTCTACATAGGAAAATCTGGGGCCAAATATCACAGTGTATGCCTGTCATCTCTGGATTGGAGGTCCAAAGATCCTGAGCTCACAGTCAGCATAGGGTGCAAAAGGCTTCAGACGAAGAAAGCAGAAGCAGCAACAGCGGCAGCAGAAATGACTGTTAAGTAAACGAAGAGCTACAGTGTAGATCATGCTGCCTGTAATTGGAGACTAGAATTTATGAAATGTCACCCTTACCTTCTACAATGCTGCTTCTCCCTTTAAAGGCTACGCTGGCGTGGGGAACTGTCAGAGGAGAAATAGCACCTGGTATCTAATCTAATACCATGCTTCTGTGAGCTGTCCCTTCTACTTTCTAGAAGCTACACACTGTCGCAACCACTACCATTGCCCTTGCTTTCTGTCTCTGCTGTACATTTATTTCCTGGCAAGCTTAAATGATGTCTAAAATGGTTGAAATGGTTGATGATACCTACTGAGTGATGTCTTCATTTCATCTATTCATATTCCTCCTCCCCCTCTTTTTTTTAAACTAATGGTCTGGTGAACACCTCATGTAGGTGCATTTTATTAGGAAGTATTCCCTCTAAATGTGGCTCCGAAGCTGAAAGAAATGGGCCATAATCATATAAATGTAAAGTATCTTTGTAGAATTTACCAGAAATGGAATGTCCTTATCCCAAGGCATAGACTGTAAGAGACTTTTTCCTCTGCCTGTAAGATTGCTCTTTCTACCAATGTTGATTAGGTATATCACATCGATGACTGTTGTGACATACACAAAAATGAACAGCTCTCTGGCAATCTTTATTAGAAAGTGGAAATCTTTCTGGTTCTGGATGCCCATCATTTCCTTCTTCCTGATGAGATAAAATGGACTGGCTCCCAGTCTGTATGAATTGTTTCACTCCTAGTTCATAAAACTGTAATTAATAATGATGAACTAAGATCATCCTAGATTTGATGTACTGTCCTATCCTCATTGAAAAGGAGTCTTTAAATCTACAGCTGAACAACTTATGGGACTTCACACTGATTAATTCATCTGGTCAGAGTCTCAAGGCTGACATGGCATCTTCTCAGCCATCCATTGGGATCAACGTCATCACTTTACATGAAATGAACTTACTCCTTTATAGGCTTAACAGGAGCAAGATTTCAACTGTCGGCTGTGGATGTGCTTCTGGAATTTAATTTGTTGATCTATGAGAACACAGAAGACATCATCTTTTCCTGAACTATTTAAACATTAAATGATCTGATATTTGAACTTTAGTAGAAGGCCAATTCATTTAAAGTAAGCAGTCTTCTTTTCTGAAATGTTTAGTGGTTTATCACCAGCATGTCATGTTCTTAAGAAAATCTTACTTCTCATGGAGCGAGATGCTAGGAATCCAGTTACCACAGGACAGGCTTAGAATGGTTATGATTTGAAGCAGCACACATTATTTTATCCTGTTTGCTGATGCCACAACCTGTTTCTCTCAGAAAAAAAAGCATCTACCTGATCCTGTCTGTCAAGTCTTTACTAACCAGAGTGGGGACTTCTGATTGAAATGCTATTTTTCCTTTCTAGGGACTTGGAGTCTAGAGGAGGAGACAGAGAAGAAAGAACTTTGCATAGAGGTCGTTTATTCCAGGAGTGGTGCCCTTTGTGTATTGTCTCACTCTCAAGCTCATCAGAGTCAGATTAGTTCTTGTTGTATATGGACCTCAGATTTTCCTTGGGGGCAATGAACCACTCCCATGCCTTCAATCAATTCCATTCTCATTAATGTAACTACAGTCCACATCCTAATATTCCTTTCAATAAATGATGAGATTCTTTTTTAAATTTGCTTGGATCTTGAAAAGTAGGCTGCCAACCCTTGGTAGCTCTTTATGTTCTTGGAAAAATAAAACACAAATGGATATATCCTATTGTACTTTGAACCCTATCATTAGTAGGCATTCCCAAGGTGAAGATGATCCAGGGCCTAGGAGAGGGTCCATGCTGTGAGCTCCCCACCTACACCCAACAGAACACTGTTGTGTTATCTATAAATGTTTTAATTACCCATTTGAAGCATGACATATTTATCCTGCTCTAGCACCATCAAGATTGTGATTTCTTCTCATAAAGTTTTTTAACTTAATTTCCTTTGCTTCTACAAGAATATACAAATATCTATCACCATGCACAAACTCAAGTCCAAGTGGATCAAGGACCTCAACATAAATCCAATTACAATGAACCTGATAGAAAAGTAAGTGGAAAGTAGCCTTGAATTCATTGGCACAGGACACCACTTCTTAAATATAATACCAGTAGCACAGATACTGAGAATGACAATAAAAGGGACCTCCTGAAACTAAAAAGCTTTTTGTAAGGCAAAGGTAAACAAGACAAAACAACAACCTACTGAAGAGGAAAAGGTCTTCACCAACCCTACATCTGACAGAAGGCTGATTTCCAAAATATATAAAGAACTCAAGAAACTATACATCAAAATACAAAATAGTCCAATTAAAAAATGGGTACAGAGCTAAACAGAGAACTCTCATCAGAAGAATCTCAAATGGCCAAAGGCATTTAAGGAATTGCTCAGCATCCTAAATCATTGGAAATTCAAATCAAAATGACTCTGAGATACCTTCTTGCACTTATCAGAGTGGTTAAGATAAAAAATAATGAGAACAGCTTATGTCAGAGAGGATGTGGAGTCAGGGGAACACTCCTCCACTGCTGGTAAGAGTGCAAACTTTACAGTCATTTTGAAAATCAGTATGGTGGTTTCTTAGAGAATTGGGAATCAATCTATCTCAATACCTCTCTCGGGCATATACCCAAAGGATAGTCAATTGTACCACAAGGACACTTCCTAAATAATGTTCATAACAGCATTATTCATAATAACCAGAATCTGGAAACAACTTAGATGGCCCTCAACTGAAGAATGGATAAAGAAAATGTGGTCCATTCCACAATGGAATATTACTCAGCTGTAAAAATCAATAACGTCATGAAATTTGCCAGCAAATGGATGGAACTAAAAAAAAAATCCTGAGTGAGGTAACCCAGACTCAGAAAGACAAATACAGTATGCACTCACTTGTAAGTACATATTAGATAAAATGCAAAGAATAAGCAGACTCCATCTACAGCTCCAGAGACTCTAGGTAACAAGGAGGACCCTAAGAGGGAACCATGGATCACCCTGTGAAGAAGATTTAGATGAGATCTTCTGGGTAAACTAGGGGCTAAGCAGACATGGGGAGGGAAAGGGAATGAGAATATAAGGGAACAGAAGAGTTGAGGGAGGAGGGATAGAGTAGGAGAGCAATGAAAGTGATATCTTGATAGAGGGAATTCCCAAGAATCCACAGTAAACCCCAGTTAAGACTCTTAGTAATAGCAGAGAGGGTACCCAAACTGTAATCAGACTGGTGGAATACCCCAACTATCATCATAGAGCCTTCATCCAATTTGATGGAACCAGATGTAAAGATCCACAGCCAAGCACTGACTGAGCTCTGGGAATTCAGTCAGAGATGGAAGAGGGAACGTATGCACAAGGGAGGTCAAGATCATGATGGAGAAATCTACAGAGACAGCTGAACCAAGCTCATGGAAAATCATGAACTCTAGACAGCTGTGAGATCTTCATAGGACTGAACGTGGTCCTCTGTATGTGGGAGACAGAGGTGAAGCTTGCACTATCTGAGGGGCCCCTAATAGTAGGACCAGGATCTATCCCTGCATGAGCTAGCTTGTTGGAGCCCATTCCTTCCCTATGGTGGGAAGTCATGTTCGGCCTTAATGCAGCGGGGAGGGACTTGGTCCTCCTGCCTGAACTTAATGTGACAGACTTTCCTGACTCCCAATAGGAGCTCTTACCCGTTGGAAGGAGTGAATTGAAGGATTTCTGTGGGGGAGGCAAGGGGGGGAAGGAGGAGGGGTAGGAGGAAGAACCATGGTTGTAATGTAAAATGAATTTTTAAAAATATATAAAATAAAAATAAATATATAAAAATATATTTAAAAATATATNCTTATATATATTTTAAATATATTTATACTTTCTTACTAATTTATTATATTTATATTATTATATGTATTTTTATAAATTTAAAAAGAATAGCCTCCACATCTTTCATCTCTAAGTGAAATCTGAAGTGGTCTTTTACTTGTCTATGTGACTTAATATTCCCTAAGTCTTTCTGCCCCAAGATAGTTCACTGACCCACATCATCCATCCTCCCTTTTCCCATTCTTCTTCACTAAGCATCTATGATGTCATCACAAGCTGGAAGTCAGTTTTGGAGTCCTTTCTGGTGCCTTGCATAGAGGAAACAGCCAGTTCTCAGCTCAGATTCCTCATATCTTTGTTCCCTTTCTTCCCTGCCTCTGTTGTTACAGCCTTTCCTCTTACCATCTTTTTGCTAGATCAGGTGCACATGTTTCTAAGGTTCTGAGCAATTACCTGTGTGAAATTTCCTTTATATCACTTGCCAAGCTTTGAATATATCATTCCCCAAACTTGTGTTGGGGTGAGAAAATAGAGCAGGAAAGTCCTGAGCAACTATAGGGACTTTGACCATGGCCTCCTCAGCCTCAGAAACTAGAATCCTTAAAAACTAAATGTCTTTGTCGCATGCACTGTATGTTCTTTGGTATTCTGTGATCCAAAATTAAAATGCATGAAGACTAAGTCAGCTCTTATTTTATGTATTTATACAACTTCAAAAGACATGTTTTCCGGTGTAACTTCTCTTGTCAGCTACACTTAAAAACAAAACAACATACTATTATCTTTTCTTCAGCTGTATTTTGCTTATTGCATAATAAATAATAGCTAATGATAGAATATTCCCATGTTTACAGAGTAAAATTAACCTACTTTAAGATAGGCTGTTCACATAAACTAACAATTTAAAACAGACAATAGTGTGGCTTAAGTTTCAGGGTAGATACTAAAAATAAACCACACTTTTGAAATGGGAATTATATTAGTGACAAAATTAGCATGCCTTAATATTTGGACCTTATAATAGAGCACTTGGACACCAAGTTTCTTGAGCATAGAAACTTCATTTTTGCATGTTTTTTCACTTAGCATATTGTGTATATACTCAAAAGGAGCCCCATCAAATGGTTATTAAATTGAATAAAATTGATATTTTGGAATCATTTTAATAGTCATGACCCGAAATTAACTTTGAACAGCTGGCCAAATTGCCTTCGGTGAGAGGCAAGTGCAGTGAATTTAGGAATGCCGATACATGATATACGTGAGTCTTTCATTCCCCACTGCCGTTTGCAGATATACAGAGCTGAGGCATTTGGAGCCTCCTTTGCATTACTTGAAAAGGAGAACTTGGGAAATATGGATTTGGCAGCCTCCATGCTATTTTGGAGTAGTGTAGATTATCAGTCTCTACTTTTGACTGAATGATAACCTATGCGTTCAAGAGTCCAAGTCACTGCTGGCCTGTGCTGAGAGGATAAGGGATGAGATGTGTTTTCTTCCCCCTCTGCTTGTGACGGATGCAGAGAGACTACCACGCTGACACAATGTCCAGTAACTACCCTCTTACAGGGCGATATGGTAATTTAGTTTTCTCCCTTTCACATCCAGACTTCTGCCATGGCTTGCTCAAATGAATTAATATGCACATCTGTGTAAACAGCAGTGGCTAGGTAGGTGATAAGTGGATACATTGCCTAGGAAGCGATGTTTACAGAAAACCAGTTCTTAGGGAATTCTTTAAGAAGTTCTTTAGTGGTTCAAACCCCGAGAACAGAAGTCACAAACTGGCAACCAGCCCGTTGAAATGGACCCACGGAACCTGGTTTCGTTTGCCCCACACAGTATGACTGTTGTTATTATTGTTGCTGTGGCTATTATTACTTAATCTTTAGCAATCAGGAGATTTCCCATCAAAATCCAGATTCCCAGTGTCTCCCAAAAATCAACAGATACTCTTAAGAAATTGCTTGCAATTCAAACACTGGTGGTGCTGTAATTTTAAACTGTAAATGGCCACAATTTCAGGGCTTCCATCCCTTTATCTGGATGTTTCTCAACTGTATCAAATGGTATAAGGTACAAGCACAGAAATGCTTACCCAGAATGCTCCCTGACTTAATGGGGTATTGCACACCAACCTATTCCACCGGTAATTTTCACCCCAATTTCTATGTTATATCAATTTCTCCTCCATGTACTTTTTCACATTGGGGTCTATTTTCTCCCTGTCCTTGTGCGT
Organism: Bramus lutescens; assembly: GCA_001685075.1. Classification (NCBI taxonomy): domain Eukaryota; kingdom Metazoa; phylum Chordata; class Mammalia; order Rodentia; family Cricetidae; genus Bramus; species Bramus lutescens. The sequence goes on along the minus strand of LOEQ01000773.1, from coordinate 545,373 downwards.
TTTATCCAGATCTTGCTTTCTTTGCTCCGGGCTGCTGAAAAACTTCATTCTTTGCCCGTCTCCCTTGTCTTCTTCTTCTGCTCCCTTTTGAGCCTGTGGTTCAATATGCTGGTTCTTAATCTCAGATCTATAGGGCAACATGGAGTCAGGGTCTATCTATTTGAAACGAAGTTGGAGCTCAGCTAATTTCCCCTTCATGTTTGTTCATGCACAAACAGAGAGCTATATGCACCACAGTACTCCCTTCTAGCCGCTCTAATGGTGCGGCACCCAGCATTGTCTTGTTTTCCTCCCATGGTGATTAGTCTTTTCAGCCTCCCCGAAGCTACTCTTTCGGGAAATAGCTGATCTTTTCTGCTGCTTATTTCCTAATATTGTCCTGTTCTCTCATTGACTCAGAACAAGGATTCCCTGAGTGTGATGCCTAGAAGTCTTATTATAAAGAAAAATATCCTGTACTTTGGGATGTTTTCTATGGCTCCACTTATATCTTAAATTGCTTCAGGAATAAGAGAGACAATAGATGATACATAGATACATATTCAGATAGATAGTTGGATGGATAGAGATAAATAGATGATAGATAGATAGAGATAGATGATAGAAAAATATGTGTGTGAGTAGATTAATATATGATCAGTTCAACAGATACATAGACGGATAAAGATATATTTCTGTAGTTAGATGATTGATAGGTAGATAGAACAGTAGACAGATTATAGGTTCATATATAACAACTCAAAAATACATAGCTATCTATGTCTGAACTTTGGAAGTCTAGCATTTGTTGGTGGTACAAATGGCATAGGTAGACTTCTAGGTAAGAAAGGTGGAAATAAAATTTAATTCATGTTAAAATTAGTGCACTCCAATCAAAGTTGTGTAAGCTCTGTTGATCCTAAGTATTGATAATAGCCCTGGGTGTGGCTTTCCTCAACTCTTTGACGTCACCCTAGAAGCTGTCAGGCCATTGACCCACATAAGGAGGCTCACACAAGAGCTGTTGACCCTTCAGTCAAGATCAAGATGATCTACTCATGAACTCCTTGGAGGGAGCATATTTCTTTTTACTGGGCTCAGCCACCCTCATACCTTCTCTCCCATAATAGTGTGCTTAACAGATACTGATTTAGACAGGTTGAGTGTAGAGCTGTCTGAAGAAGAAAATTTACAGCAGCCCTAGTCTGTAATAAGGTAGTGATAGTGAGTTTAGTCCTGGTTGCCTGATCAATAGAAGTCATGCATTCTCTGGGTACCCTTGGTTGACCACGCCAGTGGGTACCTGCTTCAGCCCTGCTCATAAAATGGGGAGAATTTACCAAGAGGTCTGGAGTGGGGAAACAGAGGCACTGCTCTAAGAGAAGTGTTTATATTGTTTATTCAAGGTAAAAAGTCTTTCCTGAGCAGCTTGAAGCATGTTTTTCATTTCTTTAAAGTAGGACAGTGGGGAAGAAAGAGGTAGATTTTGATTTGACAGAGCTAGGGGAGTTATTAATATAAATTACAATGATAATAATAATAATTGAATTTACAACTTGGAGACAAGTGTCTGAGATTCTGTCTATAATTCATCAGTCCTGCAAGTTTAAACATGACCCAGATTCTTTTCAGCCTCAGTCCCTCCATCTGTAAGATGGGGACAACTCTATTACCAAGGAGGTTGTATTAGGAAACTAATAGAAGAACATAAATAACCTGATAAAAACACATGTAGTAGCCCTTAAGAATACAAACATTTCCATGAGTAAGCCAAGCTCTCAAAAATACTGTTTTTCAGGCTTGAGACTTCATCTTGATAGATTGTTCCTGTTATGAGTATAAAGTGTCCTTCTCCATCTCTTCTGATTGATTTTAGTTTGAAGTCTATTTTGTTAGATATTAGGATAGATACACCCACTTTTTTCTTAGGTTCATTTGATTGGAAAATTATCCAGCAACTGATGGAAGCAGAGGTAGAGAGACACATCGGAGCACTGGACTGAGTTCCCAAAGTCCAGTTGAAGAGTGGGAGGAGTGAGGATATGAACAAAGAGGTCAAGACCATGAAGGGGACGCCACTCAGTTTACCTGAGCTAATGGGAGCTCACCAACTCCGGCCAGATAGGGAAGGAACCAGCATAGGTCTTAACTAAACCCTCTGAATGTGGGTGACAGTTGTATGGCTGGGGCAGACTACGGGGCCACTGGCAATGGCACCAAGACTTATATGTTTTTTGGGGAACCTATTCTCTTTGGATGGATACCTTACTCAGCCTAGATATAATAGGGAGGGCCTTGGACCTTCCCCAAAGCAATGGGTCTTACCCTCTCTGAAGAGTGGATGGGGGTGGGGTGGGAGGTTAGATGGAGGGAATGGGAGGAGGGTAGGGAGTGGGAACTGGGATTGGTATGTAAAATGAAAAAAAAGATAGTTTGTTTTCATTTTTAAAAAATAAAATAAATTAAAAAAACACTATTTTTCAGTCATGTTTTCAACAGGGCAAGAAACATAGAACTCATAGACCCTCATTCTTCATGTGATACACATAGTCTGACACCAAGGAAGGAATTAAGGCCTGTGGGAGCTGAATAGCAAGCAATGGCCACAGAGCTGAGAAGCAGCTGAGCTGCGATTTAAAGCCATAGACTACTGCTTTCAAATGCTGCATTCTTTCTGCTGAGCCCATTAGTGTCGTCCCCCCTCCCCCCTGCAACACTTTTTTTTTGCCAACCCATACACTTTTTCTTAGCAGCAAAAATGAAAGACATTTATGTTCGAAACTAACTCATCCTGATAATTCCCAATTAAGATGTTGTCATCTAGCATCTGGCTCCATTTCCTTTTATGAAATATTGTAAACATAATTTGAGTATAGCTTAAATGAAGTGTCCAAATGGGATAAAAACAGGTCACCTGGGAAATTAGATCTTATAGATTACAAGAATTCAATGCCTAAGTTGTACTTAATGGACATAATTTTTTAAAGAGAAATCTCTGGAAATGATTGGTCTATTGGTTTCATCATTATTTCCACTTAAGTCTACAGTGTAGAGCAATTAAAATCAAAATAAATAATATAAACTTCTTGATATACAGTAGTAAACGGCAGCTTCAGTTAATAGACTCAAGATTCACAGGTAAAACCTAGAGGTGTGTCTTTGTTTTTCTTTTTTCATTTCATATATTTTTTCTATTATTATTATTATTATTAAAAATTTCCATCTTTTCCCCTCCTCCCTATCCCCCCTCCCTCTTCCCCCTCCATTTCCACTCCAAAGAGCAGTCAGGGTTCCCTGCCCTGTGGGAAGAGAGGTGGGTCTTTGACCTAAGTTCATATTCCCCTTTACCTTGCTTTAAAAAGATTGCATATAAAAGATTTTTGGATAAAAATATCAGATAATTTTCTGGCCCTGAAACTTTTTGAAGATGTAATTTCAAAAGTACTTTGTGTGAGTATACCTGAAATACTATCTCTGGTGTGTGTGTGTGTGTGTGTGTGTGTGTGTGTGTGTGCGAAAAGGTATGTATATGAGTGCACATGCCTGTTAACGTGTGTGTATGTAAGGGGGGAGGAGGAAGGAGAGGGAAGCTGAGGGGGGAGAGGGAGATGAACGAGAGAAAGAGAAAGGGGGGGGGGAGAAGCAGCCAAAAGTTGATGTTGGGTTTCATCTTCAATTATTCTATGCCTCAATTTTTGAGAAAGGGTCTCTCATGGAACCTAGAGTTCACTGGTTCAGCTAACCCAACTGTGACAAGCAGTCCTCGGGGATCTTCCTCTTTCTGTCTCCTCAGCACGGAGACTGCAGGCATTTGCCACCATGTCTCGCTTCTCTACAGATATCAGAGATCCAGACTCTTGAGTCTCCTGCTTCCATGGCAGACACTTGACCAAACCTTCGTCCTGACCTCTTACGGAGAGGAGAGCTTACTATTAATTGACTATTGCCCAATTGGATAAAAGAAATTATTTATTTTTAGTTGAATGCTTTCAAAATGAAGTTCAAAGTAGGATGAGATGAAGGATAAGAGTATGTGCTGACGTTGCACACTAGCATTGATTTAAACACAGTAGGAAAGCATTCTTTTTAGCATACATTTTGTGCTGCCCTAAACCTGGTGAGGTGATAGTTAAACCCATGTACTGTCAAGGTCTGTAATCTGGGATCCGGTCCCAACTCTCACACCTCCTGATTTTGCAAGTTTAGGCAAGTTCTTTGGACTCTTTAAGGCTCAGTTTTCTCATTGGTGAATTATTGATAATAACTGCTTCTTAGGTTGGTCAGGATGATTCAGCATAAACTCCAATAAATGCCAATAAACATGCCAGTGTGGTTCATGCTATCAGTATTGTCTGGGGCTTGTATAACCTTCTCAACTTAGTCCTTAGACTCTTCTGTGACCTTACAAAACAAAAGCTTTTCGTTCATAACAGATCGGCTTAATGGCATTATGAGGAAGACACATACACCTATTTAGATAAAATATCAAGTTGGCTTCCTTTAAGAGACATGATGGTGTCCATAAAAACAAAAGGCTATCAAGACAGTCAGTCCTTCTAGTAACTAATCACAGGCTTGGACATATTTTCAGAAGCAGCACTAATTTGTACTCATCAAAGGAGACCATATTGATTTGTGTGTGTATTTCAAGCAGTGGTCTTATGCATGCTGGGCCTGTGGTCGCAGCACCCTCCTCTGGGGACAGTGGCTTCTTTTTAAGGGCAGTGAATGGTGATTCTATTTGTAGGCATCCTTGCCGACAGCACACCTTCTTTTCTGTGTAATTTATTTAGTCCTCAAATTACACTGTCTTCCTGCAGCAAGGAAAGTCCACCTCCAGCCCCTCCAGCCCCTCCAGTCCCTCC
>LOEQ01000773.1:512286-529708 GCA_001685075.1 Bramus lutescens | reverse complement strand
ATCTATCTATCTATCTATCTATCTATCTATCTATCTATCTATCTATCTGTTGTGTGTGTATGTGTGTATGTTTAATGTGTATGTGTTGGTAGGTATTAAAGCTAGGGCCTTATAAATGCTGAATGCACACCCTACCACTGAGCTACAACCCCAGTTCAATAAAACTTACAGAAACTCTCTGCATGTCACCTGTTATTGTTATTGAAGCATCAGTGACAGATAAAAGCATTTACATAAAAGATGAGATCAAAGCATCATAAAGACAGGACACCTGGGGTATTCAAAACAACCTAGATCACCTGTGAAGAAGGACCCTCAGCTGTGGAATTACCTCTACCTGATTGGACTGTCCTCATTTCTGGAGGCATTATCTTGATTTCTATGTCTCAGCTTACACTGTGTGCCATAGTCCCTAGGTAGATAGATCAGGAATATGTAAGAAAGATAGCTAAGCACTAACAGAAAGAACAAGCAACTAAGCAGAATTCCTCCAAGGTCTCTTTCCTTTGGTTCCTGCCTTGAGATCCCTCAGTGATGCATTGTTATCTGGGAGTGTGAGATGAAATAAACCCTTTCCTTCTCAAGGTCTGTTTTGTTGGTGTTTTATTGCAAAAAAAAGCAAGCTAGAAGTGTCTCAATAAGAGATATCATTTGTGGATGCAACCAGAGGACATAAACAGAGCCAATTAAGGGTTTCTGACCTTGAGAGAATATCCCAAAGGCCAGCAGGAAGTTCTCAATCAGTGAAGACATCCAGTGGCAGGTGACCTTCCTGGGCTAGGCAGGTGTAAAGGGCCAAGCAAGTCAGAATGGTACTGACCTCAAAGGGTTCATTTTCAGATGAAAGAAAGTGACAACTTGATTCTGAAAAATAAATTTTCCTGTCATTCATAGAAATAAGAGATCAGATGTTTAATTAACATCGGTTATAGAGACTTTATAATATATGTTGTTCTACATAAACCTGAGATACATGAAGACTTAAAAATATTCAAAATCTAAGCCTTTTGAAAAAGTTGGGTAGTTAGGATTGAACAATACAGGACATTGTTCAGTCTTGAAAATGTGCTTTCTTGAGTTGGTGTTCCAAATCACTTTACAACGACTTATTAATAAGGAGGTATTGATTTACAAGATTGTTACTCTGCAGCATCTTTTGCTAAGTTTTCAGTAATTGCTTAATTATGTAAACTAATTGCTATTATTGACAGGTTTGAAGATGCTTAAAGCAACGTGCTATGTAAGCAGTGTGACCTGTCTGAACAGTTTGCCCTGCTGTTACCATCTGGAGCTGCAGGTGTCTGGGGTCACATCTCTTGTTTGCCTGTCACCTTCTGTCAAGTCCTTTCTCCTCTCCTTGACTGTCTTTGCATTTATAGCTGCAGATCTTCTTATCCACACAGGACAGGTGACCAGAGTCTTTCTCAGAGAATACTTGATCTTCTACTGACATCAGTGAAAAGTACCTTTTTTTTAACCCCAAGAAGGGAAGAAAAGGAAAAAAAGGGACATGTTATCTTGATCAATCTTTTCTCTAGACCACCTCTCATGGGTCAGCCACAAAGCAGGATATTTAAATATATTGAACTTCAAATACAATCTCAGTTTAACAGGACTTTTGGATCCAAAAGGAAATTCTAACATTTGATCAGCTATTCACAAATGATGTCTTTGTGTCCTTTAAAGAACTATAAAGCAAATAAAAAAGTGTAAGCAGTTTTATTTGAAGTTATCAGAGATAAAATACTTCTTTGAAGAGCTTCGAGACTAATTGGAAAAGAATATCGCTATGTTCCTAAATTATTAATTTAATAAAGCTGAAACCACACAGGAACTATATAGGTGATGCCAGAGTATTGAGAGAATACACAGTTGTAAATGCTGTGCAGATTACAAGGGAAAATGATACTTATTGACATGAGAGCACTTATTAGGCAAAGATTTAAGAACCTACAACAGTTGCATATAGGGATGCAAGGCAGCAGAGATGATTAATGGAGAGATTGTCCCTTCCTAAAATTGTATTTAAAGCTGCATTTCTTTCCTTTTGAGACAAATAACAAAATATAAGATTCCTTTTCTTGAGTTATGAATTTCCTCTAAGCTGTATAGGAGGACATAAAAGGAGAAACTGTCCTTTTTCTCCCAAAACTAGTTTAAAGTTCGAAAAAGATGTTAGTTTAGTCTGAGCTGTTTTGTCACTGTGAGAGATGAAATGAATGTGTTGTACTAATGAAAACCAGGACTGTGATTCCAACGCTGGTGTTGGGGATGGTGAGCTTATGGAGCCGCAAAGGGAAAGGTCTTCATCGCCAGCTTATTTCTCCAGTTACCGATGGCCATGAGTAGGTGTGAACTTGCTAGAATAGGCTCTTCTTTACGTTGCCATGGTCCTTCTCTAAGCCAGCCCTTTCCCAGTTTAGGAGCCATGGTTGAGTGATGTCTTCAGGATGCCCCATGCAGCTGTACAGGTTGTAAACTGCAAAGTAGCAGGAGATGTAAAGAAATTTGCAATAGGGTGGCCACAATTCCCACAGTTCCATTCCTTACCCACTTACGGCTTAAACAAGCCTTGCAAGAGAATTGTTGGGGGAGATCTGAAAGACACATGTACCAGAATGCCTGTGTTGTTTTTTCTATAGGAAGGTTGAGGAAGCCCCACCTGGAACTCTTAAGCAGTGTTCCTCATCTGCCAGCTCACCTTGCCTGTCCAGCTGTCCAGCACTGTGACCCCATCTAGTTTCTCCATTTCCTGGAAGAATGAAGAGCATATACTTCTGTAGAGATGCCCAAGACATTAATTCCCACTGAAGCTTCATATGTGCAAAGCTTTATAGAGAATAGCTTACAATGTCCCAACAATGCATGTCACTGTAACCAATCCCTTCTGTTGATTACACTTAGTGGATGGAGTAAACCATTCATGTTGAATATAGTCAAACAATTCTTTATCGTCTTGCAGCACTCTGCCTAGGATGCTTAAGAAGCATGAACTCTCGAGTTTTTGCTTGTATGGGGCACTGACTCTATGATAGAATCTGGAATATGTTGGAGTCTTCCCCCATGTATGTGCCTCTACCCCTAGCTTAATAGCAGAGGGACCTGAAGCAATGCAGCAAAGCCACTTGCCTGTCTCACCCTTCTCCAGATTTGCACATCTCTGGGATTATTGCCTAGCAGTGCCCATTAGCATGGCCCTAGCGCTAGTGGTCTTCAGAATGCATCTCAATTCTGGAATTGGTTCTGAGGAGCTTAGTCACTTCACACTTGATTCTCATTATTTCTCAATGTTACAAAGAGTTAACTTCAGGTTCCATTCAGAGAGCCAAAGTTAAGCACAGTTGTAGAATGTAACAGAATACAGTGAAGAATAATGCTTGCTGGGAGCCATGTAATCCTGTTTCACACATTTCAGAAGACCTTGAACCACGTGATGAGGATTAGTAGTAGATAATGCATGGGTAGGCAAGGTGTCCTGGACAAAATGGTGCCTCTCATACTCACTTTAACCCTATCTAGAAACTCCCTGACAGTCAGGCTCAGAGGTTTGTCTCTGGGGTACTTGTAGATCTGCCAATTTCACGGTCTGTATAAACCATTACAGTACACATAAGAAAAACACAAAGTTCAATAGTATCTAACATGTGAGCTACCCACTGAGGAGGGGTTAGAATGTGGCCCCTATAGACAGAGGGTAGGATGCCCTGTACAGTATTAGATGAAGACTGGGGTACTGGACATCCAGTTGTAAGGGAGCTCCTGCATACTAAAGAGCTGACCTGTCTAAATGTGATGCCTCTCTGCTGAGATGCACTTGAGTATTCCAACAGGCACCCTAGATTTCCTTTTCCATTCCAGTCACTCGCCCCATGAGCTGTGCGTATCAACTAGGTGTGGATCTGATTAGCTGATAAAAGTTATTGCTGGGAGATTGAATAAGGCTCAACTTTCAAGTATTCATTTACATTTCAAAAGAGAAAATAATCAACTTGATAGAAGCTCTAATTGATGCTGCAAGAGAGAAAAATATATTAAAATATTTTATCAGAATAGTGATGTCGTCCCCTTATATGGAGAGAAGTTTTGAGGCGGTTCCTTCTTCAATTTCGATCCTTCGCATTCTGCCATGCCCCTTTCTATTCACTCTCCCATAGTGACACCTCACAGAAGAATTAAAAAATATGCAGCTATTATCACACTGATGAAGCATCACTTTTTCCTCTCTAAGTAGCATTAATAAATATGGGTGTAATGCTTAAAAAAATCAGGTCGGTACCTAAAGTTGTAGCTTGTTTCATGTAATTTTCTCTTCCTTTCTGTGAGTCAGCAAACTTCACTTCTGACTGGACGCCATAGAACAACTGGTGAAGCAACCTTTGTGCACTGTGGCATAGTCTTCCAGAATAAACTCGTTTCCTTGACACCAGCTCTTTGGTGTGACAAATAGTTCACTCCACAATTAACCTGCCATCTTCCCCCGTTGAGGCTTCTGTCTGTACCTTTGATATCAGTATTCGTAGCATCACCCTTGGCATTCACTTTATAGCAATCATAATACCTATTGAGGTGCTGCAGTAAACATATGCATAGCTGTAGAATTACCTGTGGGTTCTCTTTGTACACTGAAAAGACTGGCACAGTCTACGTCAGCAGGCAGCGCAGGCGTCTGTGTCTGGTCCCCTGTATCACTAGTTGTTTTTCCTTATTGGTAGCCTCGATCTTTTCTTTGTGGTGGAAGTGATTTTAAGCAATGGTGACAATTTCACGCCATCACTGATTTGCCCCTTACCTTTAGATGGTTAGGATAATAATCTCTTGCAGAAGTTCTACCTCGGACTGTCTGACTGGCTCACTGCCTTCACGCTGGGCAATCTTCTTGAGTTTTATCTCCAGTAACTATTGGATTCTTCTTATTTGTGCAGGGAGAAGACAGAGAGATTGTTTGTTTTTGCTTTTGACAGAGTAAGGTTTATAAAACAACAAAACACATCTATATGGCACTGTGGTGCCATATAGAACCTCAAGGGATGATCATGCTAAATCTGCTAGGCTACAAAAACATCAGAATTTAAAACCTGAAATGCAGTTTCAATGGAATGTATATTGTTTTCCCACTATTATGAAGCTGGACAGTCAAAAGGTTGTAAGTCAAGGACTGTCTGATTTCATGACAATTTCTTGTATATCATGGCCAGAGAACCTGGTTGAAAGTTGATTTTAGCTTTCCAGATAGCACATGATTGCCTTTCTATTCACCTGATATGTTCACATGTTCTATATCATAGATCTCAACAAAATCAGGTCAAGTGTGTGTGTGTGTGTGTGTGTGTGTGTGTGTGTATGTGTTTAGGACAACTTTACTAAGCATGTATAGGCATTTCCTATTCACTATTCCCCAAGCAATAAAGTGTAACAACTATTTGTCTATGATTTAAATCAGACAAGCTACAGAAAATTACCGGAGGATGTATGCGTGGGCCATGTGGAGATACTGTATCACACAGTGTTAGACAAGGGCCTTTAGTATTTGCTAATTTGGGAGGTTTATTCAGTTCTCTGGGGGCAGTCCAGGTATTAATCCCCTACAGATTCCAGGGGATAACTGTACATATTTACATATTTGATAATGGCAATGATAAACAGTAATATAAATATTCACATCTAGTAAGTATTTTATAAGGGAATTTTGCTTCCCAGGTGCAATTAAATACAAAGAACCTGATTTATGATTCTATTTTCCCTTCTCCCCCTTTTGAATTGAAAATAAATTCTGCTCTCATTCAACTCAACTTGGCTTCTTCTCCCCCCACTGCTCCCAGTTCTTTTCCACCTGCTTTCTCCCCCAGATCCATACTCCCTCAGTTTCCTTTTAGAAAGGAAAGGGTTGTCAGGGGCTTCTGGCCTGCCCAGTCCCACAGCTGTTCAGATCCAAAACAATCACACAGAAACTATATTACTTACAATACTGTTTGGCCAAAAGCTTAAGCACCTCTTAAACTAACCCAACTCCATTAATCTGTGCATCACCATGAGATTGTGGCCTACCGGCAAAGTTTCAGCAGGTTCCAGCAGAAGCATCTGTCTCCTGTGGTAGTTACTTGGCTTCTCCTTGGCTCCACCTACTCTCTCCTTCTCTATCTGCTTGGAATGCCCAGCTTGACCTATTCTGCTAAGCCACTGGCTGAAACAGATTTATTCTTTAACCAATACAAGCAACACATACAGAAGGACTTCCCACACCAAGCAGGCCTCCAGGAGAAAACAACCAAGTATAACGAAATAAGATACAGTAAGACAAGGCAATGTCCTCATATGAGGCTGGATTATGCAACCAAATAGAAGGAAAAGAGTCCCAGGAGAAGACTAAAGAGTCAGAGACATACCTATTCTCACTATTAGGAGGTCCACAAAGACACCACGCTAACAATCATAACATATGTACACAGGACCTTCTATAGACCCTTGCAGGCCCTATGCTTGGTTCTTCAGTCCCTCTGAGCACATATGAGTCCTGCTTAGCTGATTCAGTGTACCATGCATCATCTCCTGGTGTCCTCTGACTTCTACAGATTTTCCTTCCCCATCATCTGTGGGGTTCCCCGAGCTCTGAGGGGAGACTCTTCACATAATGTCTGTCTGTGGGTCCCTTTACCTGCTCCCGTCTGAGGCCAGAGGAAGCCTCTCTGATGACAGCTGTACAAGGCAATGTTAAGAACCTATTTGAAGCCACTAAAACCACCAAGGCAACAAGAACAATTAGCAAGTAACCAGATGAACTTGGCTGTGGCCAGTAGTAAATCAGCTGAGACCAGTCTCAAGCTTGCTATATCAAGAGATCTTCCAGGTTAGAAAAATCTAAGAGCCTTCTAGTCTCCCAGATAGTAGATAGTAGATAGTAGAGCTCAGAAAAGTCAAAACAGAAAAAAGTTTACATGCCAGAATACTGGACAGTCAGGCACTTGAACTGAAAGCAAGTACTCAGGTCTTCTGCTGAGCAGAAATTAGTATGCACATGTAAGGAAACACCAGTTCCCAGTGAGACTTCAGAGCAGAACAGGGAGTACCCAGCACTCACACGAGACGCAAAGTAGCTGATCAGAAGAATAGCACCCTCATAGTGGAGGAACAAGTGTGAAAACTTCTCAGTGGTGTAAGTGACAGTGTTTTACATCAGCCAAAAAGTACTGTGTGCACAAAGAAGCAAGAACATGCAAATTCCCCAACTAGCACTGTGAGAATCTGAGATAAATTTACGTGTAGAAGACAGCTTCTAGTCATTTAAGAGTTAAAATTTCAAGATGAAATAAAAGTCTATGTAAAACAAAACGGCTGCAAGACTTGATTCCACTTTAAAGAAGGAACATTGACTTGTCTTGGGCAACAGAATAAACAATCTAAATAAGCAAATAAATGCTGTAACTAATATAAATTGATCAGCAGCCTAAAGCAGAAATAATAGAAACATCAAAAGAACCTTCTGCAATGGGGAAGAAGCACTTAATGATAGTAATGTATAAATATATTTTTCATTTTGAAAGTCATATATCAAAATCACAGTGAACTAGCAGTTGATCTAAAGCTTTCATAACCCACAGATTTCTTTCTATAATTAGTTATGAAACTTTGAGAACACATCAGGAATTTGATGTATATGAAAAGTGAAATTAACTATTAACATTAAATGACATAGACAAGCTGTCTTCGTCATGTATCTATATTTATCTTTACAAATACAACCATTTAATATAGTATTTGCTATTCCTAGGTTCTTTTATGGGTAAGAAAGATTGACAGAAAATAACTAAGTCAAGATATATGTATTGTTTGTTCTATTCTAGAATTTTTATTTTTATTTCGATTATTCTTTTATTTACAATGTTTTCATATTAGCTGAAGTTGTGTTTCAGGTGCTACACATGATAATTATGCACTCTAATAATCTGGTATTTGAGTTAACAGTGTTTGTTCGAAATTAATGAAGGTGATCACCAGAATGGAAGAAGTGTGGAGTTTTTAATAAATGTAAAGTTGTAAAAATTTGTGCTAAGTAACTTATCCTATAAAATGCTTTCCTTTGCTCATTGTGAAACATTCCAAAGAGAATCTATACAAGTCTGTGAAATCCATATACAGAAACCATAAGAAGATATTTGTCATATAGCATATGAAGGACCGAAGTGAAAGGAAACGAAGTAGGTGCCCTTCATCATACATAACTCATACACTGAAAAGTGAAAACAGAACGTAATTACTTTTAAATTAGGGTGAGTTGTAATTTTCAAAATTTCCATGAATTTTGCTTTCTTTCTGCTAATAATGTGTATATTTTGATGATGTGAAATGAGAAAATTAAGATCCCTAACTCCAAGCTCCTCCTTTTTTAGACAAATGTTGACCAGCAGAAAACATGGGCTCTGTAGGTTTATTAAAGCGTGCCCAGTGGCTTTCACTCTGTCTTCCAGAAGAACTTCTATAGTGCGGTTTATTTCTGCTCTTCTGCACATTTCCCCCCCCAATGCATGATTTCTTGACAACCCTCCTGCTTGGCTCAATCGAGACTGGTGGACAGACAGAGCTTGTGTGAGGCTTATCACATGGTGCCATCCCAGGGAGGGATGTGTGCCTCCTGTCCCTGTCTTATCAGGACAAGACTTTGGGTCCCCGATAGGGGACCATAGATTTTACCACTCTCACAAATCCAATTTATTCTATCTATTTTAGACTTAAGCATTCCACATCACTCTCGACACCTCACTGTACTCAGGAAAGATAAGGTAGAAAATCCAAGACACTGTGGATGGAAACGAAACAACAATGTCTGCACACACAGATCTCACGGCAGAAGCACACACATTTAATATGAGAAAATTGATAATTTGCCTCCTTAAACTTTTTTCAACTTGTTTATTTAAATGACAGACTGAAGTGTGTTTGTTTCTCAAAATTGTCAACTAATGTGCACTCTTGCCCTTTCAACCATTATTGAAATATTAGAGAGATAACGTTCCATTTATTTCTGTTCACCAAGACTGTCATATTCAGATAATGGCACAATGCAGAATCTATCAAGTACCATGGGATGATCAAAGTTAATGGAACAGAATGGCATTAGAGTGGGATTTACAGGAATCCCCTGAGATTTGATACAGTAAGTTCACAATTAAACTAGTATGTCACTGCTGTGTGGAAAGACAAAGGGGAGTTTGGCGTTTAGGAATTTAGCAGTAATAAGTGGGTGGGATAGATACCCCAAACCTCCATTGTTTGGATAAGTGTGAATTTTTATACAGCATTGCCTTTTGCTTCTGCTATAGAAATCGTTCAAAGTGAGGCAGGTGAGATGACTCACTTGGTAAAGTAGATGAGAGACATGGGCTCAGATCACCAGGACGGTGAGATGACTCACTTGGTAAAGTAGGTGACAGACATGGGTTCAGATCCTCAGATCACACGTGAAAAGCTGAATATGGTACACAAGTCTGAGTTCCTAGCATGAGCCAGCTGAGACAGAGAGACCCCTGAGATTTCCTGGCCAGATAGTCTCCCAGAATTGGTGAGCTCCAGAGTCAATAAGAGACTGTGTCACAAAAATAATGTGGGAAGCGATAGAGGAAGGCATCCACCATTGACCTCTAGCCTCCAAATGCACATGAGCATACACAGTACACAGTACACACACACACACACACNACACACACACATACACACACACATACACACACACATACACACACACATACACACTCCAATAACTCAAACTGCAGGGCACAGCAACGTAAGTCAACCCAGTAGGCATTTTAGCATGAATTCCTGTAACTACAAACTGTATTTAAAATACAAAAACCAAACAGTCAAAGATGAGGTGCTATGGCAAAAAAGTCATTACAGACTTGTAATTTTTTTCTCTTTCATGAAATTTCCTAAACTCTCGCTCAGACTGGCCTGCTGAATTCATGTGCTGTGTTCAAAGTCCCTGTCCCTCCTGACACCCACAGCTAAGAAGCCATTCTTAGGTTAAGCCCCTCCCTCCTTTTCCCCTCCCACAACCTGCAATCCCTTTAATTTTCCTTGTGGATGACCAGTGTCAAACCCGATGTCCCCAAACTTAGCTCACAGTCTTAAACTGATCCTTGTTGATAGGAGAAGTGTGAGAATTACATGACACAAAGGGCCTCTAGCTCAGTGCCCGACACTTGGTGAGCTGTTAATATTTCTCAGTCGATGTGACTTTATGAACTAAAATCCTTGGTTAGAACTGGGCTTTCATATTCTGTTTTTGTTAACATTATTTGGCTAACCAGCCCCAAGAATTTGTCTGTTTTGTTTATCCACCATCATTACTCTATGCCCTCTGTTGTGGAGAATCTTCTAGATTCTCTCTTCACAGGATTCCTTTTCCTTGGTTCTATGGCTACCACTCTTTGAACTCTTGTTTTAGATATTGTCTAATAGCCATTCTGTTTGCCTCTTTCTTCATTCATACAGTCAGTTTCCCAGTTTAGATGCTGGACTGTCTGATGCTCGCACTGCATCCTTGTTTTTATAGAACAGGTAGGTAAGGATCCCAATCCCACCAGTGAGACCAGAGGATTACTAGAAAGGGTGTTCTTGCGGTTAAAAAGTAAAAAATAAGTGCACATTAAGTACTGGAATCATAAAATCCGGAATCAATCAAGGTTTTATAGAAAAAATATTACAGCCGGTCAGGAGGCAGAGGCAGGCAGATCTCTGTGGGTTCAAAGCCAGCCTGGTTTACAGAGTGAGTTTCAGGACAGGCTTCAAAGCTACACAGAGAAACCCTGTCTCTAAAAACCAAAACCAAACAAACAAAATACCACAGATACAATGATGGTCCTGTTTGATTATACTGCTACTGATGATGTCTTAGTTTGTGTAAGGACATTCTATGAACAAAAATCAAGAAATGATGCATTGCTTGTTAACCTGTCCTTACCACTAGGATTTGTAAAATTGAATATAACTTTGAAAGAGTTTCATGAGTGGAAACTTGTATCATTTTCTGTTCTGGATAGTGCTGTAGGCAATTCCAGATGTCTGGAATTGTTACATTCACCCTGGTGGTACATAAGAAAACCATCTCTGTACAATGTAACTAGGAGAGAGGTCAAAACAATCTGCAGCTATATTTTACTCATTTCAAACTTCTGTATCGAACTTCAAATCTTAATACTACTTGTTTCTTCTAATTAATCTTTCCATCTTTGTCCTCCATTTTTACAAATTTCCCTGAACATGCTGCAAGGCAGAAATCCTTAGTTCCTACTTTGGTCACGTCCTGGTCCTTCTCTAGTTTTCCAAATAATGGTCTCCAAGAGGAACTTGGAGATGGATAAGGAAACTCAGAGGCACATGTGAATAAGCCCTTGGATACTCTGCACATGTAAGAGAAATTGGACGTGAATGATATTTTGTGTGTCAATACTCTATTCCTTTTCTCCCTGACGTTACTTGCTGCAGTCACTTATCACGCAGAATAGATGTTGCTCACAAAATTCACCATGAAAGCCCCCTCGCCTCTTCAACTCTTTCCAGAAGAGTTTGACACGTTGAAAGTTGTGTGTGCTGCCTAAGATGATTTAGAGGTTATATAACTTGGGTATTTTTTTCCCCTTCACTTTTAGAGGCTTACAGAGACGCTATAGGAGAACTGTAATGACAGATTATGTAATTGTACAAGCATCCATCTGATATTCAGGGAAATGAGTTCTTTGTCAATGTCATTAGAAAGCATCAAAACAATAATTTAACTATATTTGACATGTATCAGACTACAATTCAGAATTATCATAAAGGTGATTTTAAATATAAAACTCATCTACCACTATTAACAGTGACATTGTCCCTTAGAATAGAAAGCCATGAGGACTTTTACTCTGATGGAAGTATACATGTGTAACCTGCAAGTAAATACATGTGTATTGGTGCACAGCTCAAGACAGGGCTTCAATAATAGGGATTTAAAACAAGTGAGCTCTTGAGATTGACAAGGCAGTGTTTTCTGATACTCAAATAAATTGTGCCCATGTTAAATGTTGTAATAATTATTATAACTTCATAATTTGAAATTCATGTGTCAGGGTCTCTGTGTGTGTGTTTTTTTTCAATATCCACAACAACCATGTAAGCAGAATCTTACATATTTTCCTTGAAGGAAGAACGTGAGAGTCTGTTACGTTTCTCAGAGTTAGTGTACTCCCAAGTTCAACAGCTGGATCCACACGTGATGTTTGGACCTTAAACACTACTTTCTTTACTTATTCCCTGTGTCATAATCAATGCGTTTATTTTAACTTTTAAGAATGAAGGGTAGAGGAGATGAGAATATGTCCAGCATATAACATGCTTGCACAAAAACGTCATGTGTCACAACACCATGCACAATGACTATATACAAAGATACTTTAAAAAATTCCAACAAAAATAAAAGTATTCATTCTCTTGAAGGAAGCATAAACTATGTAACAGAGATATTAAAACACATTCTACTGTTCACGTAGCTCCTCTTTAGCTAGACTGCCAAGATCCTGTAAGCATGTGTTCTTAGCTATCCCCCTCCTTACAGTCTACTCACAGTAAGTAGGGGAAGCCCTACTTACTCCAGGCTAAGAAAGTGCATTGCCTCTTTTAATGCTATCATTGTTTCGTCTTCTGAAATTTTGGTCACAAGTGATGTCTATTATTTCTCTAGTTCTCAACCGTACCTTCCCTTATATTATTTTCCCCCTGATTTTGCACATCATAGCCAATGTAATGTACTGTGACAAGTGGCTGGCTGATCTGTAATCTATTTGGGTGACCCACTTGCAAATCAACCACTGGGTAAGCATTTGTCAGGCCTTTCATCTTAGAATGATGTAAAAGATGTTGTTCAAATAAGTAAACACCCAGCAGAGTGCTAGCGAGAGTCCCTTTGATCCTGGTTGTTGTGTCTCCTCTGCAGCTAGACTCCCTAGGTCCTGAGGATAAAGTGGGGATGCTTAGTGACTTGCCTGGTCCCTCACAGTGGCCTGTGAGTAGTGTTGCACCGACTGGGGCTTGCTCCTGGCTCTCTCAAGCATCTAGCTTTTGTGTGGGGTTGTGGTAATCTTATGAAAATATACCTAAAATCCTCAGAATGTGATCAGTTTTTTTATCTTTTTAATAATACATGATCATAATTGTTAACATATTTAAAATAAAATGCTACAGAAATATTTTTAATAGCATGGATAACAGTTCTCCCGCTGAAAGAATTTATTTAGAATTAATCAATTGGAGTCTGGATAACCAGAGAAGGATTTGAAAGAACACACAGCCTCTTTACACAGCCACAGTTGGACTGGCTTGTGCTTTAGTTGTGAGTGCTGATACACTGTAGGTCCTTCAAACTTGAGCCAGTTGTTATTGAGATAGTTTTAAAATAATATTTGAGTGTGCACCAGAATCGTGAAGTACAGAAGGTATAGTAACTGTGCCGGTAAGAAACCAATTTTATTATGTCATTGGCAAAAGGCAGAAAGACACATTTCTTAAAAATAGGAATATCCGTCTTGCAATTCTCCACACAGTGGATTTAAAATATGCCTTTTTTGTCTCTGACCTTTTGCCGCTATCCTGTTATAGCTGTATCCATCTTAGTAAGAAAGAACCTACCAGCTAGAAGGTATTGGTCTAGGAATTCCAGTATAATAACTGTCTTGAGCTGTATTAGGATCAGCATCCCTGGCAAACCTAAAATCTCTTCACAAAGGAAATCTCAAATTGTAAGAGATTTCCATTCAAAGTCTCGTCCATTTAAAAGAATCCCCGTGTAACACATTGGCCGGCACCCCGATACACCCTTGAGCTTGGATGCCTCCTGATCTTGCAGCTTGCTTTAGTAATATATATTGTGACTTTAGCCTGAAAACTGTGAGCAACGTCTCTGAATAGCTAAGAGCATCGCATCCAGGTGCATGAAAGCAAAGCCGTAAGCAGATCCTGAGTTTCTGAAAGCAAGGGCCAATTGGATGGTGGTTTACAACTTGGATAGTTTCTTGGGAAGTTGGGTGTTTTGCATGTATTCCTTATGCTGGAAGTTGTAAGGTAAGTGTCATCAGTACGGTGGTGGTTTGCTCTGAAGTTATACAAGAATGTACTCCCTTGCGAGTTTCTTCTTATACCAAGTTTCCCACTCAAATACCTCCTACCTGTCAATCTGGGAGGGTGGTGGGAGAAACCTGTGGGAGGCAGAGAAAGTTAAGCACCAGAAAACTAACATTTTTCTCTTTCCTTTGATTGGTAAGGACATCTCCAGCTGAAAAACAATTTTTTGTTTCAAAGTGAGTGTGTGTGTGTGTGTGTGTGTGTGTGAGAGTCGGTGTATGTGTGTTAAGTGAGAAGTCAGTGCTGAGTGTCTTCTCTCTTTCTTGTTTTTATTTGTTGTTGTTTTGTTTTTGTTGCTGCTGTTTTAGACAGGGTCTCTACCTAACCCAGAGCTCAACCGTTGGCTAGACAGGCTGTCCAGGAAGCTCCCAGGATCCTCTGTTCTCCACCTCCCCACCCTGAGGGTAGCAGCCTGCCACTTCTGGTAGTTCTGTGGGTACTGGGAATCTAAGTTCAGGTCCTTTTCCTGCACAGCAAGCAGGTCACTGACTTAGCCATCGCTCTAGCACCTAAGACAACTTTTGCTCATCCCCAGACTTGTGAAACACAGGTAAATTCAGGAGTGTGGTGGCTGAGGTGCTAAATGTCTAAAAGAATTTGATTTATTAACATTTGCTTTTCTGCATGTATGTACCTATTGAATCCTCATTTTTCATATGCAATTTTTCTTTAAAAAATGAGGCAAAATGTAGAGGTTGTGAAAGGGAGAGAGACAGACAGACAGACAGACAGACAGACAGACAGAAAGAGACAGACCGAAACAGAGACAGACAGAGGGATGGGACCCCACCAATGAATCAAAGATTCTTTCTCCTGGTGCAGAAAATTAGCATGGTTCAGAAATAGTGTCTAAGTGGGGGGACATTCCAGTCTCCCACTTTTAGATACCGAATGTAGAATTGATTGCTCTGTTGTTCTGGGATGCAAGGCCCTAAGCAGAGATCTTTCTTCTCTTCGGTCAAAGCTTCCAGCCTGAGAGTGAGCTGGAAAGCAGCCACCCTGCCCGCTATTTGTTTTCCCTCCTGTGTATGTTGTTTGATGGTTCGGGTTCAGCTGTTCATTTTCCCTAAGGGCCGAGCAGCAATCAAAGCATATGAATAAATAAGTGTTCAACACTTTGAATGCACGAACTTTGTTACATTTTTTGCAATGATGATGACAGACATTTCGCAGACATTTTTTAAAGGGAGATTTTGCACCACTTGACATAATCTGATGCCATTACTGATGTTTGAAGATGCCTGTATTTTTCCTAGGATAAAGATGCAAATGCAAACTTAAATAATGGTGATGCATTTTGTTAGTGGATGTTAAAAATATAATTGCCTTATTGGAATTCATTGATCATAGTCCCCCAAAGTTTTTTTTTACATAAATGAAATAAAAAGTAATATTTTATTTTATTTTCACCTTATAATTTCTGCTGCATTTTCCCACAGATCACATTTTATACTATATCTTTAAATTAATCTTTTTTACTTAAAATTGAGTTTTATATAATTTCTATTATTTTTATGAAATATAGTAATATGTAGATGCTACAATTTGTGACTAATGGAAAAATAATTTTGTCTGACACATTTGATTGTATCTTTCTCAATATAAAAGGATTATTGCCATATATTTTATCACTTACAATCAAAGTTTGAAATTCAGGTTAGATATACTTATTATCAAATTATTTTTATAAAGCTATGTTTTGATAGGGCACAATTCCAATTTAAGCTTTGAAAGCTTGTGATAGATTCAGCTCTGTAACTCCCTCACAAGCTGGTCTGTAATTTGGGGCAAAATCTGTAAATTGTTTAGCCTTTATTTTTGATCCCTGTAAGATTCTGATGCCCGTATACTCTTTCACTGGAGAGTGGGGGCCTGAGGCACTGAATCCAGAGTCTTGTATAAGTTCATCATGCTCTCTACCACTAAGCCACAAGCCCAGTCTTTCTCCTCATAGAGTCTACTTGAAGAACAGAATGGGAGACTAGAGGAGTCAGAAGACCCACCGCCAAGCGCAAGCTTTGGGGTACATTAGCTAGAGCAAACGTTCGGTAGCAGCCAGAAACTGCTGTACTTAGGAAGTCCTGGCCTCTGAATAGCACACATGAACTTGGATCTGCGGAGGATTCCTACCACGAGACCTAACGAAAAGTAGTCCCCGGAAGCCTCAGTTGCTGGGATGAACAGGTCGGCTTAGGCTGAGGCCCTGATCTCATTCAGGGAACCTGGCATTTTCCATAGACTGTTATCACTTCTGCCTGGTGGGGGGTTAGCACATCCTGTGAGAATGCTCTTGGGGGCCTGTGCACCATCTCCTCTCTGTAGTCCCAGAGCCCCAACTTTGCCTGGGTATGCTTGCACTGTGAGAAGTCCTAGCCCTAGTACAGCCTATGCTAAGCGTTTAGAATGCTTTTAGGAAATCAAAAACCCAGGGAGGCTTGGAGATCCAAACATTATGATCTTGAATGAGCTGATGAATCTTGTGATGTGTAAGTGATCCTGATGACACCCCATCTCATAAGGAGGCCTGGCTCTAATGCAGTTATATGTTTTGGCAAAGAAATGTCTCAGTAAATTATTACCATTATTTTCTTATTTAAAGCATTGTCATCATACTATCTTTCTGATGCTCTGGAATATAATTTCTTGATGCTGTTGAAAAGGCAGGAAGGGGCACAGAAACCACAGCCTTCCTTAGTGAGGTTCTACTCTAGCTCCTTCATCAAGTCACAGAAATAGGAGAGCCCAAGAGATTTGCACACAGAGCACCTGGTGCTCTTCCCCAAATATTAAGGACTGTATGGTAGACATTATTTTTGTTTGTTTGTTTTGTTGATGATTTTTTGGTTTATTTGACTTGGGTTTGCTTGTAATTTTTAATTTTTTGCCTGCAAATCTCAAGATGTCATTATTTTTTCTGCTGTGTAGTACTCAATTGTGTAAATGTATCACATTTTCCTTATCCATTCTTCAGTTGAGGGGCATTTAGGTTGTTTCCAGGTTTTGGCTATGACAAACAATGCTGATATGAACATAATTGAGCACATGTCCTTCTGGTATGATTAAGCATCCTTTGGGTACATACCCAAAAGTGGCATTGCTGGATCTTGAGGAAGGTTGTTTCATAATTTTCTGAGAAATCGCCATACTGATTTTTTATATTATTCTTGCTTAAAGTCAGTCAATAATACCTTCATTCCCCCGTACCAGACTTTTTCTTTTTTTTAATATTTTATGGTTTATTTAACTTTATTTTATGTGCATTGGTGTGAAGGTGTCA
>LOEQ01000773.1:499789-510955 GCA_001685075.1 Bramus lutescens | reverse complement strand
TGGCCTATCAAAAGGGCCAAGGCAGTTTCTTTATTAACCAATGAAAGTAACACATAGACAGATGACCCTCCTACATCACTGATTCATTAATTTTGAACAAAAAGAATACTTATGCTTCATCAGTAATGTAAGGGTCTATTGAAAAGGACCCTTGAGAATCAAAGGACCTGATCCAAAGGTAACAGAGTTGTTCCTCAGTATCTTCATGGGGGTTTGTTTAGGATCACCATGGTCCTAAATCATATACCCAAATCAGGTACCCAAATCCATGGATGCATTTCAAGTCCTTTATACAAATACAATGTGATTTTTTTGCCTTTAACCTTTGTATCTCCTTCTGAATCCTTTAAACCTTCATTATCCTGTTAATTATAGTACCTAATCTAATTATAAGTGCTATTTGATGCAGTTTACAGTGATATTTAGGGAATAATTGCAAGAAAAAAGTTTATGTGATTAATACAGATGCAATTATTTTTTGAGTAATTTTGGTTGGCAGGGATTGAATCCACAGATGGAGACTCTCCAGGTCTGGTTGGATGCTGTGCTGCATGCTTGTAATTTCAAAGCAGGAGGTGGAGGCAGAAGAGTCAAAAGTTCTAAGGCACCCTGAGCTAGATAATGAATTCCAGGCTGGCCTGGGCTACATGGGACCCTGTTTCAAAAATAAAAATAAAAAAGATAAAATAGAATCTATAGCTATGCATTTCAGTCCCTCAAATCTCTTGTTGGACTGTTACTAGCAAAATAAGCACTTTTTTCATGTGTGTGTGTGTGTGTGTGTGTATGTCTACCAGAAGATATGGATATACATATGAATTTGTGTGTGTGTGTACCAGCAGATATGGAGATACATATGAATTTGTGTGTGTGTCTGTACCAACACATATGGATATACATATGAATTTGTGTGTGTGTGAGTATGTGTGTATGTACCAGCACATATGGATATACATATGAATCTGTGTGTGTGCATGTGTGTACCAGCAGATATGGATATACATATGAATTTGCGTGTGTATGTGTGTGTGTACCAGCAGATATGGATATACATGTGAATTTGTGTGTGTGTGTGTACCAGTGCATATGAATATACATATGAATTTGTGTGTGTGTGTATGTGTGTGTGTAAGCCAGAGGCTAACACTAAGTGTCTTCCTCAGTCGCTCTTCACCTTACCTTTTTTGAGAGAGTCTCTCACTGAATCTAGAGCTCACTAAATTAGCAAGAACTAGCCCGCAGGTCCAGGGAGTATTCTTGTCTCTCCCTCCCTAAGCTGGAATTACAGGTACTTGCTTCTTTTGTGACTTTTATATATGGATTCATGGAGAATCAAACTTGGGTCTTCATATTTGTATGGCAAATGCTTTATTGACTGAGCCATTTTCCCCACCCCCAAATTAGTACCTTCATGGTGAGGAGCAAAGTACAATTTGAAATATAAGCTTTAATAAGAAATGTTTTATTCTACTTATTACATTTCTGGATGCAAAATGTTATTACCATTGAATGCTTGGGGTCAATATGTTTGAGGCAGAAATTAAATAGTGATGATAGAATACAGTCTTTTTTTTTCTTTAAGGGCGATCACATGGTTTCTATAATAAGGAATTAGGATGACTCATTTCAAACTTGCATCTTTATTGACTGCAGTGCACACCCACTGTCATGTCTGACACTGCTTATTAATAAGGAGAAAACTTTGCAAGTACCTATGCCTTAGCATAGCTGCTTAGCTGGCTGAGAGTTCATGAGTACCTGATGACAAATTTGAGTTGAGATGTATTGATGAAGCACACGGCACAGCTAGCCTCATAACATCCTTCTTCCAAAGGATTTTTCTTAGCATCTGATTAACTTCTGGGGAACCAAATGCCACTTCTATTTCACCAAATAGATTGATGAATGGCCAAGCAAACACCATGTTTTCTAAGAGAATCCCAAGTGTTTTTTTATGTGCTTGGCAGAAGCCTGTAACAGACTTGATACACCTTTCAATTCCCAAACCATCATCATTAGGCAGAAATATCCGCCCAGTGTCTGAAGACCAGAAAGCAGGGTCTGAAGCTACCATGGATGACTGACACTTCTAAAGTTAAGGATAATCATCTCCTTTGTCTGATTCACCTAGGGTTTTCTATCTCGTTCCATTTTCTTTGCTCTGTGTTTATATATTGTGGCTGAAGAAGTGACTAGTTCCAGGACTGAGGAAATAGCTCAGCTGGTAAAATACTTGTCATGCAGGCATATCCCAACTTTAACTCCACATAGAAAACCCCAGGTAAGAAAAATTTGAAAACCAAGTAAAGGAGTGTGCACGGGGCCAGTGTTCTGGGGACAGTCAAGACAGTAGTATCACTGGGGCTTGCTGACTATCGAGTCTGATTGAAACAGTGAGCTCTAGGCTCAGTGAGAGGAATACTGTCTCAACAAAGAAAGTGAGGTAAGAGAGATGGCTTAGAACAGTGGTTCTCAACCTCCCAAACGCTGCAACCCTTTAACACGCTTTATGTTGTGGTGACCCCCAACTGTAAACGTATTTTTGTTGATATTTCATATCTGTAATTTTTCTAGTGTTATGAGTTGTAATGTAAATATCTGCGGGGTTTTTTTTATGATCTTAGGCGACCCCTGTGGGAGGGTCAGGGGTCACAACCCACAGATTGAGAAAGACTGACTTACAGGATAAATAAATGCCCTTGTAACTCAAGTTTGAAGGCCTATATTTCATCCCTAGAACCCAGGATGGGAGCGGAGAACTAACTCCAAAATGTTGTCCTGTGAGTTCTACACATACTGTATCAACCACCAACACTCACATATAGCACCTTCTCTCTCACACAGATAAATAGTAATAGTAGTAGTAATAATAATATACTAATTTAAAAGTAAGGTGGAGAGACATTGAGGAAAACACCCATGTTGACCTCTGGCCTTCATATATGCAGTCATGGGTGAGTACTCCATAAACCTATGCATTTGTACACATGAACACACACACACAAAAAATGGCTGGTTCCTATATTGCAGTCCAAGCTCTTTGGCATTTGGTAGTAGACTGTGGAAGTTACTAGTAGGTATAAAACTCTCTAAAGAGTTGCGAGTGCCAAGCAGGATAGAACTGAAGATGGTACTCATTTAAGGAAGACAGTTTTGTACTCAGAGCCAATTCCTCATTACTTTTTAAAAATAAGTTTTTTATTTTAGGATTGTGTTAGATTTACAGAAAAAAATATTGAGATGATAATAAGAGTTCCTAGATATTCCTTCCACACAGTTTCCGCCCCTACTAACATCTCATGTTAGTGCAGCGAACTGGTCACGATTTATGAATGCACAGTTACTACTGTCCACTATCATTAACTGATGTTATTATTGTAACCAGACTCTCTCGAGTGTTTGTACCTGATTCCTTTTTTGCTCCAGGGTCCCACCTCAAACCACGCTAGGTCCTCTTGACTGACTGTGAATGTTTCTCAGCTCCCATTTGATTTTGATGACCTTAACAATTTTAAGGAACACTGATTGGCTATGTTATACAATTTCCAACATTTGGTGCTTTTTTCAACGAACATCTGTGGTGATGGATTTTAGGAAGGATGATTACACACATAAATTCATGGTTGCCATATAATATTGAGGATACCATTTTCCCAAGGACCTCTGGTCTGTCCTCCTAGAGAATCAGAGCAGATTGTGTATGGTGCTGACTGTGCTCAGTGCTTCTTGGTGTTAGAGTGTCACTTTCTAGATCTAGAACAAAGAAATATGTGTGCCTCATATAGGCCAGAGCATATAGAATCTATATTATATTGGCTTCAGATGCATACCAATGATTCTTTATCTCTGATTTCTTACATTGTGGTTAATATCTGATTTTCTTGCCTTAATTATATGAACCCCCACCCCACCAGTACAAATATGACTCCAATACTGCTCATCTGTTTAATTAATTGTTCAGTTGCAATATGTCTGTAAAGTCATTTATGAATTGGTAACCCATATGCACATAGGGAACGTCTTTATAAAGTGTATCCTGGTGTTTAACCTTACAAGTTCTAGTTATCTCCAACGTTGCTCAGATCTTCCCCTCAGTCCATTCGGCAGAGTTTGGAATGCAAGCAGTACGTTTTGCTACATTTTGGGTTTCTTCCTTTAATTCTCCAACATTCTAAATTATTATCAACATCCTTCTTATTGTTTATTATTGTTGTTGTTGTTGTTTAGTGTGTGTGTGTGCGTACTTGTATGTGCCCTTGCAGAGGCCAGAGATTGACATATGATGTCTACTTCAATTGTTCTCCACCTTCTGTTTTGAGACGTGTTTTTGCAGAACCTGGAGCCTGCCAAATTCAGCCATACCAGTTGATCAGTAAGCCCAAATGATCCTCCTGTGTCTGCCTCTTCAACAATGGGATTAGTGTGGGTCACCATGTTAGCGTTCTTGCGTGAGTGTTTAGGATTGAAACTTAAGTCCTCACACGTGTCCATCTGAGCCATTTCCCAGCCCCTTGCCTTTTCTTTCCCCTTTTCTTTTCCTTCTAGGCTGGCTCATACTATACAGCCCAGACTCCTTCCAAACTTGTAGTCATCCTACTTCGGCTTTGCAAGTGCTGGGATCACAGGTGTGTGCCATCAGTCCCAGCATGCATTGCTTCAGTGACTCTGAATCCCTGGTCCGTCAGCTTCCCCTCACTCTAACAACACCCGAGTTAATCACCTTACAAGGACAAGGCTTGTCTGGGCTCGTCTTTGAGAAGTCTGAGACCATGTTTCTTTGGCCCTGTTGTTTTGAGCCTGTAGTTATGGAGTAGGTTGCACAACAGAACTGCTTGCTCAAGACCTAAGTGAAAAAGCGATTGAGGCGGTGTTGAGGTCCCCTGTGCTTTCCTCAGTAACATGAATCAATCACTAGTACTAGGCCTTACCTCCTAAAGGCTCCACCACTTCCCAGTAACACCAGACGATCACACTATCCAAGTGAATTGTTACACTGAGGCCAAAATCCCTTTGTGTTTTCCCCGTGGATTTTACTAGACTCTCCCCATCCTCTGCAACACTCTCCATGAATATTGATCATAGGCTAATTTACCATCTTGATTGTTTTGCCTGTTGTAGAAAGTCATGTGATGGACTTGTCAGTATACTGCCTTTTCAGATTGACTTCTTTCATTTAGCCACAGCTTTAATATGGATCACCTGGCTTTTGGTAGCTCATATTTCCCAGCACTCAGTAGTGTTCTCTATATGGATTACTGCCATTTGATTATTCATTACAAAGATCCTGGTTTGTTGAAGAAACCTACAACAGTTAATATGTACAATTTATCCCCCACCGCCATCCCATCCCTGCTTAGACGTATCAACGCTCTCCTTTTATGTCACATATATTTTACCATTCCTCCACTTATTCTTCTGAATGGATTGTAAGATAGTAGATTTCCAAATGGCTTTTCATAAACCCTTTGCTTTCACCCTTATTTCTACTTCCTGTGTCTCTCCATCCCCTGTATTCCATATCCCTTCTGTCATTTTACCTATGATCTACTCTTTCCTCTCTTAATGTGTCCCCTAAAGGTCTGCCTTCTAGTTTCCTGCCTTCCATGTGTGCTCCAAGTTCAATTCATAAAACAGAGGAGTTGAAGATAGAATCTGCATATGAAAGAGAACCTCACTTGGTATAAATTTTTCCAACTTATTCCATTTGCCTGCAAATTTCTTAACTTCCTTTCTCATTAGAGAAAAGCAATATCTCATTGTGTATATGCACTACATTTTTATTATCCATTCATTTGTTTATGAATATCTAAGTTGATTCCATTACTAGCACTGTGAATAGAAGAGCAATGAACATAGATGTGCAAGTGTCTCTAGAGTAGAAAATAATCTTTTGGGTATATAACCAGGAGTGGTATAGTTTATGCTTTAGCTTTGAGTTGTTGATTCCTTATTTGAATGCACAAGCAAACCTTGCAGTGAAATTAATGCTTAACCATTACATAAAAATGTGCTGATTGCATGCTGGTGATACATTGATTACATATCGTAGCAGAAGAGAAATAGACATCGCCACCCACTCATAAACTAGTCCATTAAGAAGATTATAACATTCTAAAATAAGATATACAAACACTAACTTACAATATACAGGAAATTAATAGCAAATAACAGTACGATAACAGACAAGTGAATGCATCTTCAGTGCAATTCAGTGACTATAAACAGAGGCAGTGCAAAATTCTTCACTGTGGAAGAAATAGCACAATAAGTTGGATTTCATTTAAGCTGAGTCCTATCCATTCACTCAAGGCAGATGGTATGTGCACTGTATGCAAAGTACTGTGATAAATCAGGGGAGGGTGCTTAAAAGATGGAAAGAAATGACCTTGAATTTTGCTTTACTAAATGAACTCGAAGAGTTTCAGTTCAAGCTATAGTAATTATTTAGAATATGCTTAAGTGAAGGAGGTAGTTTGTTTTGCAAATTGGGAAAACAGAAAGTTAGAAAGTGCTGAAGATAAAAAAAATCACAGGAGCAGATATATGGGTAGGGGGGATGAATAACTGGAATAGGAACATGATGTCAGAGAGGGCCTCACTTGCCATCTGACTCCAAGAGGTTAGGGAACTGCCTACAAAGGCATCTGAATGAAGAGAGAATGTCCGGAGCCAAGATCCTGATTTGATTCATTTGAGTTACTCTAGTAAGTTACCACATACATGAATGGCTGGAGCAAAAAGTAATTAATTATCTGTCACAGTTGTGGTGAGCTTGTGGATGCCCAAGTTCTGGGCAGCAGAAGGATTTGATTGGGGGGAAGTAAATGATTTGTGATGGAAGCCTTTAGTTTCAAAGAGGGAAGATGGTTGGTGGATGGTGATTTCTCATCTCTTTGTAAGAGCCCTAGTCCACTATGAAGGCTCTACCCTCAGGGCTTCATTATCTCCCAAAGGCCTAAAGCTCAGATTAGATTTCCCAAGAATTGGGGGAAGAGTCATAAACATCTACTGTGCTCCAAGTCACAGGTGGATCATCTTGGGGAATCATGGAACAGCCAAATTGCAACATAAGATAATAGATCTGTGGAAGAGTGTATACAAACTAGGAGGTGAGACTAGCTAGTCTTAAGTCAACTTGACACACAAACCAGAGTTATCTGAAAAGAGGGAACCTCAACTGAGAAAATGCCTCCATAAGATCTGCCTAAATTGTCTTAATTAGTGATTGATGGAGGAGAGCCCTGCCCATTGTGGGTGGGTGGTCCTGAGTTCTATGAAAAAGCAGTCTGAGCAAGCCAATAAGTAGCATCCCTACAGGCCTCTGCATCAGCTCCTGCCTCCAGATTCCCTGTTTGAGTTCTTGCCAGACTTCCTTCAATGATGAATAGTGATGTGGAAGAAAATAAACCCTTTTCTCCCCCAGTCGCTTTTTGATCATAGTGTTTCATCCCATCAATAGAAACCCTGACTAAGACAGCAAGGTAGCAAGGGTCATGCAGAATCTTCCTTGTTTTATAAGGATGTTGGTCTGTTTTTGAGGAGAGCTGGAGCCATAAGAAAATTGTGAGCAGAGAGGAACAGAATTCAGTGAGGTCCCATCATGTAAGCTATGTGGAACAGGATTAAGGAAGCAGTCAGTCTCTCCCCATTGTAGGGCAGGTCCCATCCTGTAAGCTATGTGGAGCAGGATTAAGGAAGCAGTCAGTCTCTCCCCATTGTAGGGCAGGCCCCATGCTCACCCCATACCTTGTTCCATGAAATGCTGTGGCTTTGCTAGGTGATCCTGGTTGCTGGATCATTTTTTTCCTTCTTCATGAGTAGTGGACAAGAGAGTCGGAGGAGTGGCGTGAGAGAAGAGTTTCCAGAAAGTGTGGAGCACTTGGCAGGCAAAGTGTAAGGAAGTCGGTAACCTATTAAGTCATTCATCCCATGGCAGTTACAACTTTACAGAATAAAATGTGGTCATAAGTATTTTTTTCATCTATTTAATGATGGAAATCAATAAGTGAGGCACTGTTGGAAGAAAGAAATAATGCTTTCTGTAAGTGTCGTTTAAGGCATTTGCTCTTGTAAGGCTGTTGGATTGGTCCATATGGCCATTAAAGATGGAAGAAAAGGTCACTTAATGTAGAAGAAACAGTGTGGACAATAAGCCTCAAGAGTTTTCTCCTAAGACAGGGGTAGATACAGTACTGCAGAAAGTATATTATGCACAAACAAATTATGCATGAGTTTTCTCAGGGGACTAGCCAGGCTGCTCCACAATAATGGGTAATTGCCTTAGCAAATGTATCCTCCTATTGCCTATGCACCCCAACAGATACTTAAAGGAAAAGGTATTGAGAACAAATGCCAATTCAAAACACATTGTTTTTATGAACACGGTTTTGGGGTTTGATTCTTAGGCATCACCTGTTTATTAGGAAGCCTTTGGAGATGTTGCTAGGAAGTAGAGAAATTTCCACTTCCTTCGGGATACTTAAATATGAGTATGAGTGTTGGTCCAAATTTGAAAAAATAGACACCCAAAGCACTTAAGAAAAATTATCTCTTCTATGTCAAAAGGAAATCTAAGTGATTAAAATGCATGCAATTACTCCTTTAAAACGGTTCCTTTGGCTTGCTCTTTTTTTTTGACCACCAGAATGTTCTGTACCAAAGACATATGTTTAACTTAAAAATACCATTTTATTCTTCAATTTTTCTAGGTATTATATTGAAATTCCAAACCTTTGTGTTTGGGCTCATTTATATTCAACATACACAATATTTTAAAAGTTAGACTTTATGATTTGCTACTAGAATGTTTCTAGAGTCTCCATTTTTCTTCTTTTGGGAAGAGTAGCATTACTGTGTAAGATTCACAACTGTTTCTTAATATATATTTAAGTTGATCCTTGCATAGAAAATATCAAGGAGCCATCATAATACAATGAGCTGAGATATATAGGAAAGGTCCACCTCACATGAAGTTTACACCATCATTTCCACACCCCAAACAGGAATTTCAATGCTAATTGTGAGAGTGTTTCAGATATGTTAGAGCAATGCTGTGGAAAATACCCACAATCAGGATCATTTGTCTGTGCAGAGTAGGGGAGCTCAGATTTCTCTGTATCTTTGCTCCAAAGGAAAGGTCTTCACATTCTGACACTGGAGAACTGGCTAAAAGTCTGCCTGGCAAGGATTATTCCCCCTCAAAGACTATGTGTTGGATGCTTTGTCCCCAATTTCATATGCTGATGGATGTTAGATGTGGGACCCCTAAGAGGTAATTGGAGTGAGATGAGCTCACAAGTGTGGGGTTTCCATAAAATGAAGGGTTTTGTAGGAAGAAGAAAAGAAACAGGGGCTCACACATTCCCCTCCATTCTGTCTGGCTAGGTCTTACCCTCCACCATTTTGTAAACATAAAACACAGACATAGACATATAAGGGGGTCCTTGGGAGATGAACCAAGTTGACCTTAGACTTTCCAGGCTTCAGAACTGTAGGAAATAGATTTTCCTTTGTGAGTTACTCAATCTGTGGTATTATTTTATGGAGACAGAAAGTTGACTAAGACAACCGTGGTCCTTGCCAACCAGCGCACAAGCTCTACCATTCTATCTCTTAGCTCATCCTTAATCACACTATCAGGAAAGCTTCCATTTCCAATAAGATATTGAGATTAACGAGGCAAAAGGCCAGTGGCACATGTGTGGCCAAATAAAGGAGAATACAAATCAGAAGAAAACCTAAAATACTCAGAGGCATACTTGACATTGCTTCCAGAATTTAAAGCTAGGGTTATGTTTTTAAAAATAAGTAACCAGAGAGGGAAAGAGAGCTTTGATAATGAAAAGAAAAATGATCACAAAAAATCCATTTTAAACTTGGAATGTGGAGTTTTGAATATCTTCTGGAAATTAAAACAAAACAACAAAAGACAAAAGAGAAACATCATCAGATGAATAACCACCCCAGTTCCCACCTTGAAGGGATTTCCACCGAGATTGGATTCAAGGCAGAATTTTGGAGGCAGAGACAGAGAGATCTCTGAACTGGGGGCTAGCCTACTCTACAGAGCAATTCCCAGGACAGCCAGGGATACACAGAGAAAACCTGTCTCAAAAAAAAAAAACAAAAAACAAAAACAAAACAATAACAAAAACTGCATGAGGACAGAAGCGATGTGATTAAAACCATAGCCAACCACAAACAGGATACCTCAGTATTTTCCAAATGAAGGAGTAGAATCAATACCATTCTGTCCTTTAAAACATCACTTCATGAGATAGAACAGTCAAAAGCTAATTTAAAATACACACACAGAGAAAACAAAACAAAAAAAAGGAGTCTTCACTCACTAAGTAAATTTTTTTTCTTTAGAATATCTCTATTCAGAATACATTGAAAAATCTAAAACATATTGGACACCTTCAGTCCTGAGCCAAGCACACAAGAGCAGTAACACTGGGCAATATTTAATGATACTGGTGATAACTCTTATTTACCACATGATTTTATTTGTTCATTTAGCTACCTTTTGAGTTATGTAGCCCAGGCCTTCTTACTATATTTGATCTACAATCTTCACATATTCAAAGAAAAAGTCTCCAGAAAAATATTTATCAGATCAAAAATTACATATTCATCAATTTGTGGTGATTATTACAAAGAAATTTAAATCAGTACTGACCAGAGGAATAGTGTGCCAGAGAATGTGTGTGTGTATTTGTGAACCCAAGCCTTCACACATGCTAAGAGTGCAATCTACTGCTGAGCTCTAACCCCAGCCCCAGTGCAGATATGATTTTGATTCCAAGTTCTATAGAAGTCAATTTGTTCTCTTTAATTACAGAATTATATAATATGCATAAAAAGATTACATAATCCTAAATTTAACAATAGCAGCCACTGAAATATGCATGTATCAGTGTACTCTTTCCTAATTCTTATGGTTGTGAAATAAAACCATTAGACTATATGTGTTTATAAGCTTGAATACAATTAAGCATGTACACAAAACATACAGTGTGTGATGATGTAGGAGGGTCATCTGTCTATATGTTACTTTCATTGGTTAATAAAGAAACTGCCTTGGCCCTTTTGATAGGACAGCAGCTTAGATGGGTGTAGTAGACAGAACAGAATGCTGGGAGAAAGAAAGCGGAGTCAGGCAGA
>LOEQ01000773.1:456352-473033 GCA_001685075.1 Bramus lutescens | reverse complement strand
CCATCCACCCATCCACTCATCCATTCACCCATCCACCCACCCATCCATCCATCTATCCATCCACCCATCCACCCACCCATCCACTCACCCATACACCCACTCACCCATCCATCCATCTGTCCATCTATCCACCCACCCATCCTTCCATCCATCTACCTACCCAACCATCCATACATACTTCCATCCATCCATCCATCCATCCATCCATCCATCCATCCATCCATCCATCCATCCATCTACCTATCCAACATCCATCCATTCATTCATGCAAATACCAGACTGTGTGTAATACTGTGCTAGGCACTATGGAGTGAAGGAGGGAGACCCACAGTTTACCCCTTCTAGCATGTGCTTTAGGATGACCTATGTTGAATTCAATTGATATTTTGTGGCAATGGTCTGACAATAGTGAACATTGTGACTAATAGTGGGAAATATCATCTGTTGGGAGATGTCAAAGAATCTCTTCCTAGTTACCTGAGGAATGGCAGTATCGATGTGTCTCCTGTTTCTTCATGCTTGTAACTAAGTGACTTTGAGTGTGTGTCCTCTTCATTTACATCATGGTAGAGTTCATGTTCTATTTTTTAAAAATCCTGTGTATGGTGGTGGCTGTTTTGGTTTGTGTATGGAATGTTCCCTACAAACTTAAATAGTTGTTCCCAGATAGTGCTATTATCTGGAAAGTCATAGAACCTTTGAGTGTTAGATGGTTAAAAAAAAAAAGTAGAGGATGTGTGGACCTTCGCGGTATCTGTATAGCCAGGCTCTGATTCACTTAGCTTCCAGAGCTACCATTGCTACTTGTTCCCACAGCCATTAATATTGTCCTGCTGTGATGGCCAATGAACTCTCAGAAGCTGTGAGCTAAAGTAAACCTTTCACTTAACTTGTCCTGGTTAGTTGTCACAGAAACTAACATGAGTTACATCAAATACTGCGTAAAGAAGAATATTAATGTTCTCTTTTCAATAATGCTCTCTGTCCTGAAATTTGAAAACACAGGTCAACACCTAAGACAAATGAAGAAAGCTTTCAAAAGGCAGTCCCCCCCCACACACACTGAGGTTATGAGTTTAAGTTCAGGGCACTCAGTGGGGCGGCACACTAGCTGAGTGTACCTCTGTGTAGGGAGTAGCATGGCACAAAAATTGTTGGCAAGAGGGCATGGAGCAGTCTCAGAAACACTAATGAATGCTCAGCCTTCTGCCATCAGGTCAACAATTTCAACCCAAGCCAGACATACAGTGGCAGAAGCTCCTCTGGATGTCAATGTCCCTACCCTGTGTCCATCTCAAAGTCGATAATGCTGCCGGGTTCTCTGAATTTAAAAGCAGAGTTGAGCCAGTGACAAATATTACTCCATGGGGTATGTGCATGAGCAGTTGTGGACAAAAGACATATTTTGTCTTAACTATCAGATACTTGTGGAAAATCTATCAATTTTTAAACACACAAAAGGAAATGTATTTAAATTTTAATACAGACAGTTTCATAAGTGAGGAAGAAATGAATGAGTGTATATGACTCTATGTTGCCAGCTCTTCTAACTAGAGGTATTGTCATGGTTAGAACATGATTCATCTCGTGGGGTTTTTTTTGGCAGATGGAAGCTTAAGAGGTATTGTTTATGCACTATGTAATTAAAATGATTTCTGAAATTTGGAGCAGTGATAGCTAACTATTGAGTCAAATGTTAATTTCTCATAGAAAGTTCAAGGGACGGACAAGTGAGCTTCACCTAATAGTTTATTTCCTTTGTCATGTAACAGACAGAGAAACATAAAGGTAGGTGATTTAGAAGAAATCACCCACAATACTTTTATATTTAATGGGGGAAAACGACATACAAGAAAACCCAAGCACGAGGCAATTGATTTCTCAGTTGGGATGTATTTCAGGGAAAGATGGCAGCGTGCCTTCCCCATCAGGACTTGGTCATCATTCCACTATTCATGAACAGATGCCTTGCACACATCCCCAAGTGTAAGTGAATTCATTAAAAGATCTGGGGAATTGAGATATTAATTCTAAATCATTACATATTATAGATTTTCTGGAAACAAGTAAGGGGACATGGCAAGGAGAGGAGACAGGAGAGATTTTATCTGACTCTTGGCCAGAAGTTAGTCTCCTGAGATCAACCAAAAGAGTTCTTTTTCAAAAGTGTAACTTTGCAATTCTTAAAAAGATTTAAGCAGATATTGTCACAGTGTAGAAGGTGATACAAGACCAAGTTGAGTCATGAACCCCAGATGCCATATACGGAAGAAGAAAGTGATAATCAGTTGAGTGCAAGAGTGTGCAAATGATTTTGCTCTCTCTAAGCTATAGGAAATAATCTCTGGCAACATTTTTGTCAGTGCCTCTGTCCTGCAGGGCATTGAAAGGAGACTGTTAATAGTAAACATATATATATATGTATTTATATATTTATATATATATAGGCATGTTTTTTTCTTTTCAATTCAGAGCTTCGTTGCTCTCTTTGGAGATTATTTTTTTACTCAGACAATTTGGCACTAGTTAGTTGATGTGTGGGTGGGTGTATTTTCTCACCTGCACAATTAACTTGAAGTTATTTTTGGAATCATTTTCATTTCCAGCTATTATGATGATACCATACTTGGGAAAAAAATGCTGTTGAGTTTGAATTTAGAGATTCTGAGTATCTAAGGGCAAAATGTGACAATCAGGTCACAGGGAGAACTCCAAAATAGCATCAGAACTGTGTTAGGATAAAGTTGTCGAGTACATAATTCTTATGGATGTGTTCTTTATGCATTCTGCCTCTGTTAGTTGATGTCCCTTCATGACAGTCCTATGGGTGCAACATTAAACACTTCTATCTGCTTTTCAAATGACTTAATGTCTTAAAAATGGAGTAGTTACTTGAATGGTCTCCTCAAAACCATATTCAAGAACATGGATGAATGGTAAAAATATGCTATATTTCTGTAATGAAATCCTGATGATGTTTTCTATATTTGGTCCTGTTTGTTAGTTTATTTTGGTATTGCTTGTTACTTCAACACCACCAACACCACAACAATGTTGAGATAAATATTCCTATATATTGGTTGGAAAATAGGAAGTATGGATTTGTGAGATTACAAATCTTTTGAGTAGAAATCTCTAATTCTGAAAAGATACACAACTTAGGCATCTTGATATTTATCTTTCTAAATTAAGGCAGAGAAACCAACACCTGTAGGCCATATCTAGTGCATTGACTGTGAATTAAATTTTATTTGGATATCAGCCTACCAGTACATAGAGTACAGGCTATGATGGCTTGAGCTATGATGGCAGAGTCAGTCCAGTAATTTTCACATAGATCATAAGGGCTCCAGAGCCTAAAGTATTTACTGTCTGGTCTTTATATACAGTTTGTCAACTCATATTTCAGAAGAATCTTAGTTGATGTTTTGAGATTGCAGAAACTGTATCTCAGAAACTATACACAAAATATCTAAGTTAATAATTTATTAAATGTGGGTTTTCATGTGAGGGTTAAATAATGAATATGATTTACTAATCATCTCTATGTAAAATTATTTTAGTGTAATTTTGGATTTTCTTTTTAAATGTAGCAAATACTCTAAATGTACCAATTTAAAAGACAATGTAGCTTATTTTTTACTAAAAAATAATATCTTTATATACTTTGAAATACCATTTTTAGTTAATGGAAGTCCATGCATTAGTTCTGTTCTTGAAACATGAATGAGATAGATAATGGGTGTGGCATTATGAGAAAGTGGGACTGTAGGAAATAATTATCCCTACCATAACCATATTTTCACATTCTTGCCTTGCTCATTAACATGGTATCTTCAGTTGGACAAAGTTACCTTAAACCCTATCAGTTTAAGAAATCAGCAAATAAGCAGGAACTCTTATCTTTGATTTGTATTAACAGCAGTCATAAGTGATCTTGCCTGGTATAAAAATGATATACTTTAAAAACCTCGGATTTTTGTTGTCATTGGAGGAGATGGAGCAAGAGCTGTCATTGTTTAAACAAAAGGATGGTTTGAGTAGAATATGAAACATGAGCTGATTAGTCTTTCAAACAAGACACGGATCTCTGCCACCTGTTTCCATCCAGCTGTTTAGCTCCGTCACAGTGTTCAAAGATGTCAGCCAGCAGTCCCACTTCCTATTCAGGTACATCACAAAAATCTATCTGCCTTCCTTTGAATCTTAGATGGTCTTGTGACCTGCTTTGACAAATGAAATGCAGGTCATCTCACATCCTGGCATGACTGTGGTCAAGTCTTTGAGGAGTAGCAATTCTTCTGGAAACCCAAAAGAAGATAATGACTCAAAGAGAAAGGCATCCCAGTGGTGCCAAATACACTGACAGTTAGGTAGATTGGAGACCAAGTGTTGGTAATTAAATAGAGTTGTATAAATGTTATTCATATTTGGTTTTCAAAAATAGTTGTAGAATGTTTGAATTAAAATTCTGTCTAAAGTGAATTCTTCAAAAGAAATCGGTCACAATACTTGTGTACCAAAACAAATGTCGATAGCAAGAGTTTACATAAAATAAGGACATCTGTCTCACTTCTTGATATATGTAATGGCCTTGATAAGATTTACAGGTTAGTTCTAGGTGTGCACTAGGTGTCATCAGACGAATCTTTATGTATACCCACCCATCTGCTCTCTATTTCCCAATTATCTCTTCCCAGTGATTCAAGGAGATGGGTCTATCTCATTTAGCTAGGCCTAGAACAACAGGAAATCAATTTTCATTCTTGGCATTTTCACTTTTCTTATCTAGAATATAAATACACCACTGGAAAATGTCTCATATTAGTCACGGTAATTCATGATGGCTCTTGCTGGGGAAAATTTG
The DNA here is from genome assembly GCA_001685075.1 of Bramus lutescens. NCBI lineage: Eukaryota > Metazoa > Chordata > Mammalia > Rodentia > Cricetidae > Bramus > Bramus lutescens. Next base: position 468,166 of record LOEQ01000773.1, on the reverse strand, counting down.
TTTAAAGATTGCTAGAAAGTGTTCCTTCCCTAAAATTTATCTCAGTCAAACCTTACTACCCTCTTCCCTTCAGGGTAGGTGCTATTTACTGCCACACACTTGAGTTTTGAAAGAAATTGTGTGACTTGGCCAAAGTCACACCAAAGTTGAAAAAGATAAAACTTAGGTTTACCTCGCACCCAAGCTCCTGCACATCCTGTGCCTGAGGCCTGATTCAAAGGGTATCCCATCAGCAGAATACGAAGTCATGAAACCTTATTGGAGACTGCTCACTTATAAAGCTCAAGTGAGGCCATGACTGCCTTGGGAGACAAAGTTTCTGTACCCAAACCACAGAGCCATTCTGAAGATTGCTTAAGGCAGAGGCAGAGTTGAAAGTAGCCTCTGGTAGCAGTCCAACCTGTGCAGGAATTCTATCTCTGTCACCAGCTGTAGAATATGCCCCCCCAAAGCCATTTCCATTTCCTCTTAGCATTGTCTGGAATATGGAGATGTGCTAATACTTTCCTTTTTCAGTTGCTAACGAAAGAAATAAGACAAAATTGTGATAATTTTGACTTTGTGATTGCTATTACTTTTACTCTGACAATATAGCTATACCCAAGAAATGTGATGTTTAACGTATTAACATTAGCAAATATAATGCAAGTGAAGCCTGGTGTGATGGAAGCATGGTTAGCAGCAGGTAGTGTGTAAATTATAACCCAGAGTCAGACAATGTTAATTCCCATTGAAAACCTGTTTTTGAAAGCTATGGGCTACCCAATGACAGATTAATTTATGAAAGGCAGTTCCTGACACCTTCTAGCCGAACTCAGCTAAATCATAAATCAAGTATATGTTAATTTTGGTATCAGCTGGATAAAAAGCTGGATATCTAGATGTTTCTGTGAAACATTTCTCAATAGAAAGCCATCTTACAGCCTGTTCCATGAAACATTATATACTCATGCTTATAATCTCTTACCATTGGCATACACTCTCTGGGTCTCCATAACTGGTGTGCCAGTCTTTAATTAATATCACAAAATTCAACCTGGAGTATTTTTCCCTTTGGGAAGATTCATAAAATACCAAAAGCTTCTTTTCTCTCACATAAAATTGAGATATTAATATGAACTAGTGCAGGTATATGTAGACAGAAGTTTTGCCCCGCCTGGTCCCACAGCCATTCAGTCCGAAATAAACACACAGAGGCTTATTTTAATTATAAACTCTTTGATCTATTAGCTCAAGCTTATTATTAACTAGTTTTACAGCTTAAATTAACCCATTTTTGTCTTTGTTTAGCTATGTGGCTTGGTACCTTTTCTCAGTGAGGCATTCTCATCTTGCTTCCTCTGCATCTGGCTGGTGACTGACTCTCTGCGTTTCCTCTTCCCAGAATTCTCTTCATCTGGTCACCTCACTTATTCTTCCTGCCTGTCTACTGGCCAATCAGTGTTTTATTAAACTAATATGAGTGACAAATCTCTGCAGTGTGCATTATCCCACAGCAGATATAATTATTTTCATGGTGTTTAGCAGTTGGTTGATTGTCATGAATGGGGATTGTTTTACAGCTCTTTATAAAAAATATCAGCTCTTCCTTATATACACCTCAACAGGTTGTTTGAATACCCACTGTATGGTGTAAGCAGAGCTACAGGTGGGAACATAGAGGAACCTGTGAATGGTGTTTTCCCTTTCTAAAGGCAGAAAGAACGTATCCTTGACTTTTCTCATTGCCATGACAAAATACCTAAGAAAAGTAACTTAGGAAGGATTTTTTTCAGCTCACAGTTGGAGGGATACAGTCCATGCATGGTGGCAATAATAAGTGGTGGCTGGCCACCTTAGATCCTCAGTCATGATGCAGAAACAGATGAATGCTGGCCCGTGCACAGCTCTCTTTTTCCTTTTAATTCAGTTTGGCACCCCAGAAATTTGTGTGGTCCCACTCACATGCCAAGTACAACTTCCCTCTTCCTTTAAAACGTTCTGGAAATACCCTCACACAGCCAGAGGTTTGCCTCCTATGCCTGCTCAGGTGGGCCATGAAGATTGACAACCACAGCCTTCTCTTCCAGACACAAGCCGGAGAAGAAAGCAGAAACCCGTTACCTACACAAAAGCCCTCCTCCCCTCAGCTGTCCATGAGGCACCTGTTTAGGTAGGGCCTAAATTTAGGAACCAGGAACAGCTTTTAAATCTTAGCCTATAAACCCCTGCTCTGAAAAACAGGGGTATCATATTATTTTCTGAGCCCATATCTTCTTCAAATTCATGAATAATTCTGACTTCAGACTTAAGCAAGCACCTAGCTTATAAGAATATGTGTTCATCCAAGACTTCTAATACTGTTGGTTGAATGCAATTATGCATATAGAGCACAGCTACAGTAATTGGCATCTAGTAGGTGTTCACAAATGAAGCCTATGAATGTTTCCTCTGGCATGACTGGAAGAGTATTTCTAGTGAGTGATCATTGTTTATTAAAAGACTGATGTTCTGAAATGGACTTGTGTATTATAAAAGTCTGGGTCAGTGTAAAGGATTCTTTTACAATGTCTTACAAGTATGCAGTGACTGATGACCACAGATGCTAAGCACTGGAGAAATCCCATCCTTTAATAATCACCAATCTTATTAATATGTCTATGACTATTTCAGGAGCCCACGTGTCTTTAAAGAAATAATTCATATATATATATTTATTGATTTATCAAATATTTAATATGTACCTATCATGTACCTGGCAAGACTCTGTCATTATTTTAGGGACAGGCTGGTAAATAAACCAAAGCCTACCTAAATATACTAACATTTGATATTTCAGCTGGAAAATATCTATAAACAATCATGTTAAGATGTACAGAGTAGACAACTAAGGATATGATTTTTTTGAGTGTCAGGAAATAGGAAGTCTGGCTTCAAAATATTAACACAAGAGTAATCATAGCCTGACATTTCATAAATCCAAGCCCAGTCACACTGAAGTTTAATTCTTAACACTACCAGATTCAAAACTGGTATTTTTTCCCTTCTTTACAAGTAACAAGGGAACTAGACACCCTCTTCTATAATCTTCAGGTGCTGGAGTGGGGGAGATTTAGAAAAACAGGAAGAGCTGGGCGGTGGTGATTCACGCCTTTAATCTCAGCACTTGGGCGGCAGAGGCAGGTGGATCTCTGTGAGTTTGAGGCCATCCTGGTCTACAAAGTTCCAAGACATCCAGGGCTGTAACATAAAGAGACACTGTCTCAAAAAAAAAAAGAAAAGAAAAAAGAAAAAAACCAAAAACAACAACAAAAAAGTGAGAGGATGAAAGAAGGGAGGGAGAGAGGGAGGGGGGANAAGGAAGGAAGGAAGGAAGGAAGGAAGGAAGGAAGGAAGGAAGGAAGGAAGGAAGGAAAACGCAGAAAGAAGTCCCTGCTGGGAGGACTTAACAGACAGACATAAGGAGCGGCTGCTACTCACTTCTTTCTAGGTTTCATTTGGCTTTGAGTGGAAAAGTCAATTTCCGAAATCAGGAGATTAATGAAGGTCAGGGGGTAGCCTCATATACCAGTCCTCACCTTCTACCTTGCTTGAGGCAGACTCTTGTCACCACTGCGTGTACCAGACTAGCTGGCCCACAGGCTTCTGGGGATTCTTTCTGGGCTCTGCCCCCATATTGCCTTAGCATCACCAGGATTTGAGATGTGCCCTGCTTTGTCCAGCTTTACATGGATTCTGGGAATCCAAACACTTGTTTTTTTTCACTTGGGTACAAACTTTACCTATTGAGTCCTCTCCCAGCCCTATGATATCAATACCTTAGAATCAAGATATGAATATTGCTACTTATTAAGTTTTAGACTCCAGCTTACTATTATATCAGAAACTAATGTATATTCTGCAATATTCTTTTTGAATATTTTCATTAATTTTTAAAGATTTTATAAACTGTGATTTAATTATACTTATCCCCCCACTCTTCCCATATCTATTTCCCCACCCTCACTTCGCTTACCACCCAACGTTGAGGTTCTTCATTTTTCTCTCAGCAAGTCTAGTTTGTATTGCCTAACTACTTTGGGGAGTGGGGCATGCCCTGGGATATGGCCAATCCACTAGGGGTCACATTATTAAAACTGACTCACACTTTTCCAGAAGCTACTAAATGCCAATAGATCCTTGGCTAAGGGTAGGATTTCATGCTCTCTTCCCTGCCTTCATGCTGGGATTTTATCTGGCTTGAACTTGCTCCTCGAAAATATGGTTTTCCCTTCATCTTTGTAGTAATCATTGTGCATGTTTTACATCTCTGTGGGTTCATGCATGCACCTTCCCTGTTGTGGCCATGTTTTCCTGGAAATCAGCTATCACTTCTGGCTCTTCCAATCCTTCTGCTCCTTCTCACACTTATCCCTGAGTCTTAGAGGTAAGGGTGTGAAATGTGTACCCCACTTATTTAAAACATTAATTTTTTCATTGTTTGATCAAGAGTGCACATATACTTTTTAATGAACATGGGTATGTGTCTGTGCACATATGTGTGTGCATGTGAAAGTATATATCTTATTTCACTTTTACATTATCCAATTTTCTTATAAAATGCTAAAAGTAAAATTATTGGATCCAAAATATAAATATCTAATACGTATGATCCAATTACCTTTGGGAAACATGGTTCTAATTTATGTCCTCCACACTGGGGAAAGGAGAGTTCATCTGATAGTATTTACAGCAGAATAATTTGTTATAATGTACTGATATATTAGACAAAATGTAATACTGTAATCTAATCTTTTACTTGTCCATTTTTATTATGAGTAATAATCTCTTTAATGTTTATTAAGTCCAATTTTCTTAGCTTTTCTGAGCTCCTAGCAAATATTTATGATTTTATCTCCTTCTTTATACTAGTGATATCCTTTTCTTTTTTGGATTATCCAGAATTTCCAAAAATAATATTAAATAACAGTGAACAAAGTGGCCGTTGTCTAAAACAACATTTCTGGAAGTCCATCTGTGGTGCATAGTACTTATACAAGAGAATAGTGGGAGGAACATGACAGGACTTAGAAGCAGATATTAACAAAAAATAAAAGATTGTTCTTGCCCATGGGTGAGTTGGGTATGTCTGCCACGTAAAAAGAACATGCTATTTCCCCTTGTTTACTTCATCCAAGAATCATCTTTACTGATCTCTTCTGGGAGGGAATAATGTTTTCTCTGAGTTTTTAGACTAAAGTAAATTAGTCTTTTCATCCAAAACAGATTTGAAATAATTTTGTAGATCCTATCTTAACATGTATTTCTAGCTGTTTTTTGATTTAGAAAATCTGGTTTCTTTGACAAATCAGCATGTAAAATTCTAAAGTAGTGTAATCTTTCTTAACTGTTCAGTCAAATGCAACACAAGCCTATTACTGAGTTCCTTTCCACAACACACATCTTTGTGTTCCTTAACTCGTGTGAGTGTGTGTGTGTGTGTGTGTGTGTGTGTGTGTGTGTGCCCCTGCATGCATGTGTATGATAAGTTTAAGTGCCTGGAGGAGAGTCCTGAAGGAGTTTCTTTCCATATTGAAGAATACTTCATAAAATGGGTTTTATGAGACCGGAAGTTGCTCTTCATAATTTTGAGTATCCTAAAGATGTCTTGTACATTTTATGCTCATCCCTTAAAATTTGACTTTTCACTTCATTCGCCACATAGGGAGTGTGTCGTGGAAAAATGTAAATGCTGGATGTTCTGCTCAGACACACATAAATTTAGATTCTTTTTGGAATTACTACAGCTATCTGTCAGCCTTAAGGCTTTGGAGCCAAAATTCCCTAATTCCAAAATTATGAGCCTGTGATAAAATGCAGTTGATATTGCTTTGTGGAATGCAGCCCCTTGTGTACATAGCTAATAGACTGAAGAAATAGACACAAGCTAATGAGAAACTGACCTTAATTTACTGTTCAGCAATCCTTTGAAAACACGACTCTTAGCCGCAGTCTGTTTCAAAGCGAGAAGCATCTGAAAGAAACTATATGAACCTTGCATTTTTTAGTCTTGGGAAATTTACAATGGAAATAGACCCTGAACTGTTTTTGCTTGGATTAAGCAATCATGCAAAACTCCTTCCCTATCTCTTTCCTCCTTTTGCTGGTTGGCAAGCCTTTCCGCTCATTTCCCACAACATCCTCAAAGTTAGTTTCAGGGTTTAAGGGGCAAGATGTATCCTCATGAACAAATTGTATACCTTTTTCTGACACAAATTTTCTTAAGTGTTAAGATAAGGCTGGAAGTAAGGGATAGCTCACAAAAAAATGGAAAACTTAGATTATATGTGAATTAGTTGTAAGTAAATCAAAGCTATAACGCTCGCATGTAATATTTGGTAAAGAGAGTTGATTTGCTAGAATTTTCTTTGGAAGTATATTTAATCAGATTTGGAGCTAAGTGGTGAAGTGCTTGCTTAGCCTTCTGGAAGCTCTAGGTTTGATCCCCAGTGCAGCCCTCCACCAAAAGGGGAAATAACTAAGTATGAAAATGGTTGAAATACAGTACATGAAATTCTCAAAGAATCAATAAAATATTTAGAAAAAGCAAGAAAAAGTAAGTTAAACAAATATATATTTTTAGACATTGCACACCAGAATGGCAAGACTTAATTAAGAATTTGGTACATGAGCTGATATCACTATTATTTGGAAAACGTTAATCAATGGAAAGTTGAAAGGAATGAGTAGAAATGTAGCTGTCATTTTGGATCTCAAAAGATGATTTGTAATTCTCCAAAGCATGGGCCCCTGCTTTCCTAAACTGTTCTAAATCCTTACAGACTTTCCCTTTTTCTTTCCTTCGTCCTTGCTGTGACATTCCTTTCTCATTTGTGCTGGCAATTAATATATTTGCTCTCTCGTCAGGAGTAAAGGTTTATTTTCCATCACACACTAGAGTCCAAATAGGCAAACGTTTTTCTGGATAGCCTTGGGGATCATCACAGAATCCTAGACACAAGAGCAGGAGTGAAACACGACAATTCAGTGTCAGTGCTACCCAGTAACTGTGTGTACAGTGACCCGGGCAATGCTGAGGAAGGGCTGCAGCTCCGAATGCAAACCTCACTTCCAACCCTTGCGGGGGTAAGCATCTGGCAGTCTCCCGCCCTCCAGACCAGTGTTCTTCAGGTAAGATATGATCCTTAGGAATTTGAATAAAATAGTTCTGTGATCTATTGGTTGCCTATCATTTTCTCCAACCAACAAAGAGAAACATGAAATGTAACTATTAATCAGCTTCTTTCTTTAAAATGTTTAGTTACATTTACTTATTTATTTTTGTATATGTGTGTGTGATCTCACTTTTTCATAGTGCGGATATGTAGATCAGAGGACAACCTGAAGGAGTTGATTCTCTCCTTCTACCATGCAGAATCCACCTCAGGTCACCGGGTTTAACAAGCCAATACCCTTACCAACCGAGTTATGTAGCTGGCCCAAGTTTATATTTTTCAAGAAAAAAATTTTTATTACTAATTCCTAATTCTGATTTTTCCATAATTTTCTTCTCAGTTTTTCTTCTGGAATTATTTTTCCTGCTTATTTTCTTTTTTTCAATTCAAAAACACTGAAAATGTGGTTACGATTTAGTTTAAGGATCATTTTCTTGCTAAAAGAATTATACCTTTTTAGCTTAGGTTTCCTTTTTGAAAAAGCTCAAAGCAAGTTTATTGACAAAAATCTCTTTTTGCCTAGGGCAAAAATGAGTAAAATTGTGGCATATGAAAGAGATTATTAAATATTTTATTTTGCTTTTTGGGAAAAAGGCATGAGCAAACATTTATAAGGCCCTTCTTTATACTAAAGTTTATTTTTATAAATCTTTGCTGAAGAAATTTCTGTCTGGTTCTTCCTAGTCAGGTTTCTTGAGTATGAACATACTTACATCTAAAAGATAATTAGGCAGCCTTATTTTCCAGATGGAAGAGTACGACACTGTGCATTCCGCTAAATGTCCATGTATTACGATGTTGTCTTGCAACATCACCTACTGTCTGTTCTGTTCTGCAGAGGCTTGCGTAGATTTACAGAGAATTCTTCCAAAGGTTAGTTTGTGACTCTTGTTTGAATCTGTTAAGGTGAGTTTCAGTTGCTATTTATTCTGCAGCAACGGAGCTGTATTTAAGGAATAAGATATATTTCTTACTCAAACACCATTTCAAATTTGTACTTGCCTTCGTAAACTGATTGGCTCAGGTAGTGTTCCCCTAGTGTTTGATAAATGAGAGCCAGCCTAAATTTAGGGCCCCTATATATATTCTTTTAATAAAAAAAATCTCACAACAACCCAATGAGGACATTACAGTGATCTATGGAGATTAGTATACATATTGCCATCTTTTTTCTGAAATCTTTCTAAAATCTTTAGTTTCTTTGAGAAAAGATTGCTGAGAGAGTTCAATCTGTAAAGAGCTGGCCACATGATCCTGACGATCTGAGTTCAGTCCCTAGCAGGACATGGTGATATGTGCTTGTAATCCCAGCTCTGAAGAGACAGAGAGAAGAAGACCCTTAGGGTTCACTGGCTAGCCACCCTAGCTGGGTTAGTGAATCTGAGGTCCAAGTGGGAGACCCCATAGCAAAGAAAATAAGATGAATGACTCCTAAGCTACCCTCCCAGGCTTGACTTCTGGCCTCCACACACACGTGTAGTTACACACAAAATAATGTATTTCTATATTAAAATCCAATTTTTGAGGGACACATTCTCTAATTAGTCAGGTGATTCCCAATGTATAGTTATTGATAACCTTTTATTTCAGGTTTGATACTTCATTTTGATTGTTTAGTAAACTGTTCACACACAAAAATAACTGGCAGGGTTACATTACTCCTCATCACAATCTATAGAACACAAATGATAGCCTTAAGAGTTCATAGTGCCCTCTCACACTCCGCCATAATTTGTGTTTTCCCACTCAATATTTTTTACATAAAGACTAAAAGTATTTGCGTTATCCAGTCTCAAGCAGTCTGAGGTAGAAAAAAGAATAAAACAGTAATGAAATGGAGAATAGCTGGAAAAGTAAAAAAAAAAAATCCTAAATCCACGAAAGGAGGCCAAATGCAAAGATGGAAACAAACACAAACATAGATCAGCATTGGAACTAGCGAAAGAAATGAGGGTTCTAACTTTGAAGACACAGTGCCCTGTTGTTGGCAGGTTAACAGCAGGTGTGGTCAGGTTTGGCTACACTGGTGGTTCAGAGCTTGCCATACACAAGTGTTCCTATTTTCTGAAGTGCTAGGATACCTGGTTATCTTAAAATGTTGGCCAAATGCAGCTTGTAATCTCTGGGGAGGAAAAAGCTTTATTGAACTATAGTTACACTTGTAGCGCAATTTCTAATCAGTCTTAATAATAAAAATCTGGAGTCAGATATTGGGGTGAAAGCTGAAAGATCAGAGAGACAAAGGAGCAAGCTACAGCTTCTGATCTCGCCAGCTCCTCAACTTGAAAGGGCTATCCTGACTCTGAGTCTACAAGTCCTCAGACTGAGTGTCCCAAGCTCCTGTCTCCCACTGCCTTATATTCCTCCCTCTGCCCAGTTACATGCCTTTCTGTCTCCACCTCCTTAGTGTTGGGATTAAAGGCACGTGACTCCCAAGTACTGGGATTAAAGGTGTGAGTCATCACTGCCTGGCTCTGTTTCTCTTTTAGACTGGATCAATTTTGCCAAGGGTGGCCTTGAACTCACAAAGATCCTTCTGCCTCTGACTCTACCTCTGCCTCCCAAATGCTGGGATTAAAGGTGTGTGCCACCACTGCCTGGCCTCGATGGCTGACTGTGGCTGGCTCTGCATTCTGATCTTCAGGCAAGTTTTATTTGTTAGATCACAAACAAAATATCACCATGCAGAATTGAACATCTGTAACAAAGCCAAGGGTCATCAAATCCTAAAATATTCACCATAAAGTTCTTTACATAGAATGCTTGACAACTCCAGATGCATAAGAATCTAAATTTTTTTCCTGATCATATATATATTTACAAATGGATATGTGTGTTTGGTGTCTTAAAGGCAGTTTTCTTATACTTGATAACAATTCTTCTTCAGCTGGAATGGATACTATGATTTTATCAAATTTCACATTTAGTATGCATATAAAATTTTTGATTCTTGACAAATAACTTATAGATTTCAAAATACAAGATTCATGTTTTAAGGTGGTCTGAAATGTTTTTCTTTTTAACCTCTAAGACACTGACACTATGGAATCATTAAAATGAGTCATGAATAGACTTTTTTCCTATCTTTAATATTGGAATAATTAAACCTATTCACTGCAATTAGAGTCAAGTTAATTTAACGTGGCATCATCATAGAAATTAAACATTTTTATTTTCCTAACATATTATCATAACATTTGCTTACATTTGGGGAGACTGGTTGATATTTCAGGTCATGCAACTGCAAAATAACTCATTATCCATGACCTTGAGACTGCGAATGTTATACATCAAATTTAACCCATATAAGACATTAGTGGACCTTATATTGACCTGGACCCATGTAGATATCCTTCCATATGGCACTTTTGATCTTGTCAAGATTCAGAGCTACCCGATAGACACATAAGACCAGATGGGAAAAACTACACTGACGATATAATTAATCTTCTTGGGATTCAAGCATAAGAATGAGAATCATAGTAAGGATTGCATATAGTTTGGCTGGGCTTACAGCTATCATATTAAATAAATGTGACTTTCTTCTACATCTGAGCATGCTGTAGTGTGGTAACAGCTTAACACTCCTGTCATAATCAACCAAATATGAAAACTAGAGGAGGAAGAAGAGGTTAAAGAGATAACCAGATAGATTTCCACTCGAGACAGATTCTTGAAGTGAAGACAGCAAAGAAGCAAAGCTTACTGTGACTTTAGATTTCTAACCATGCCCTGATAACTATGGGACCTTATTTGTGCCGTTTGAGCTCTGGTGTATTTGTGTTCTGCTCTACAAAATGAGGAGTGAGCTAGATCCTAAAAAATCTTTGGAATCAAAGAACAAGCTTGGAATGAATTAATTTATTGGTCATGACATTTTTTTAATGCATACCCATTTTCATCATCTTTCCCGGCTTTTGTAACCTAAAAATCTCACATAGATGAGACAAAAACATTTAAACCTGGTTTCATTATGTCCTTCTAAACTTTAATCGGAAAGTTTGCCAAAGTCTTTATTTCCCTAGACTATTCTCTGACTCTCCTGTAGTCCCAGGCTACTAATATTCATGGACCCTGCATAAGAACCTCTTTGCAAACCCACTCTGCCACTGTCTTCACGTTCAGAATTAGTGGTTCTGGTGAACCAGGTAGCGGGTTTGTTCTGCAGCTACGGCTTCCAAGAGGACATATTGGTTCTGATACCTGGACCATCACTTAAGCCTGCTCCTTCACCATTCTCATAGACCAATTATCTCCTAGGACATTTCCAGTGTTACCACAGTCCACACTAGGAATATGAAGAGCAAACAGCTGCTTGATTTTCCAGGGAACATTTGAGCGTGACTCCTGGGAGATCTAAATAATCAGTTTACTTGAGCAGGGAGAAAAGGGTCCCAGAAGCAAACAGATTAGAGAAACAGCAGGCGGTCTATGCTCATACCTCACCTGAACTTCCTATCATTTCTGTCTGGGCTTGGATGCTTAGGCACGGTCGGGCCTGGGTAGAACTGGGATGCAAGAAGCAGCAGCCTAGCTGTGGACAAACAGACCCTTTGCTGTGAGCATTTTCTTGAGCTTTGTCAAGGCAGATTTTTTTTTAATTAAGTTATTTTGGGAGTTG
>LOEQ01000773.1:427100-450452 GCA_001685075.1 Bramus lutescens | reverse complement strand
GTGTGTGTGTGTGTGTGTGTGTGTGTGAAATTTGAGGGCAGTAAGCTGGCTCAATGGGTAAAAGCACTTGACATCCTAGGACCCAAATGGTGGAAAGAGAATCAGCTCCCACAAGCTGTCCTCTTACCTCCACTTATATGCCCTGGCATGTTTACAAACACACACACACAGAGACACACAAACACACACACAAATGTATACACATACATGCAGATATACATGCACACACACACTAAATAAACAAAAATATCATCTGAAAATTAGAGGTATCCTCAGTTAAGAGTATTTTCAGATTAGTGGAAAGTGCGTGGTCCTGGCGGCAAAACCAGACGCCTGAAACTTAGTCGCAGAAGCAGGAGAAATCCCAAATCCAGAGAGAGGAAGAGAACAGAAGAGTGGGAGAGAAGCTATAACAATTACTGTCATCTGGAAGATTGGGGGGGTCGCCAGGGGGAGGGGTTGAGGAAATTACACCCTGTTGACTTCTGCTAACAGCCTCCTTCCATTCAGTAGAACAAAGGTGAGCGCAGCATGGCTGGTAATATTTAAGATATTATGAATTCATTTTGTAGACAAAATGTAGACTGGGATTGGGGACTCATCTGTCATCATCACGTCTTCTGTCAAATGCATGTTGCCCTTGGCAATGGGTCTGCTGTTACTAATTTCGTTTTTGTTTAGAAGCTTGCATTTTTCCTTCTTGGTTCTCTGAGTTGCTGTGAATTAAAAAAATAAAATAAAATAAAACTCACAAAAGCCAAGTGTCTTTGATTGATTTCTGATGGTAGCTCTGACACCATTGTACTTGATGTTTGTTACATAGGTGGGTGGGAGGCACTCCCCTCCTTCTCTGTGGCTGCTATTGTTCCAAAGTAGATGAGGATTTTTCGTGAGATCTCGGGGAGAAAAGCAAGAGTGATGCGCCAGTGACAACCAGGAAGGCCTGCTTCTGCTGTATGCTTTCCACAGGGGCCATTGTTCCTAAAATCTGTCGGGAGAGGTCAGTGTCCTTATTAAACCCCAGGGTCTCCTTAGCTCTAAAGGGAGAAAAAAAATATCCTAGTGAGATGCTCCTTTTAATTTTAGGATGTAAATGTCTGAAGAGGATCCTAGCACACCTTTATCCTGCCTGCAGTTCTTTTGGCTAATTATCAAAACTACCAAGAAAGTCATGTTGTCGAATGTTGGGCACAGAGCCCTTTAATTGCATGGTCTTACAAATGACCTTTAGAAACAATCTCCCAATATGCATTTCACCCCCTTTTTTTTCTTGTCGAGTTCAGATTCTGTGTACAGCAAGTGACTATCTTGCTCTTCTATCTCTATTTTGCTGTGGAGACTCAGGAAGATGTATTTTAAATTATTCATAAGCTTTAGATAGAAACCTAAGCAAATTAAAATGTAGGCCAATATAGAGAGAAATGATAATGGGCATATAAGTATTTGTGGCTCCTGTAGCTTCCATTGGGACAATCATAAAATTAATTTCATACCTTGCACAGTAATTTCAATGGGAACAATTTCTCAGTTCGTGGTCAAACTTGTTTCCAACATTGATGGAGATGAACACTAGAGAAAGTATTGAATTTTCTTTCTAATTAGCTTTTTCTTATGAAATAGCTTCTTAATCATTTCCCTTCGTGTCCAGTACATAAAGGTATCTATTCCTTTTAAACTGTATGTGAATTTAATTTATATGCCAATGATGTTTAATGCATTGTCTAGTCTGCATCTCATTACTGTCATTAATAAGCACGGTGGTACATCTAGTTACAAGGTTAATTGGGACAAATCTGAACTCCTTTCTAACTGTAAATACTGTATCTCAGCAGTGCGTTACTATGGTTTTGTGGTGAAACTTAAGAGTATTTTACATTGCATTCACCCTTTTTTTGTGGTCCAATCAATCTAAATGTAATAGGATGTGATCGTTCTGTACACATAGACATTGCTCGGGGTTTTTGCTTTTTAAAACAGTATTGCTGATCATCTAACTGCCGTGTAATCCCAACACTCTCTCCCCTCCATTTGAAACTATTTGACAAACTGGATATCTCCAGGAATAACCCATGTAAAATTAATACTATTTGTAGGAATTTCTATGAGAAAGTCCAGGCCTGTTAGTAAATGTTTTAGGCTTTTAAAAATATATGTTGGTGATGGAATGGATGCCTCCCTATATTATCCACGTTAGTATGGTACAGGTGAACTCAAGTAATTTTGCCTTTCTCAGCCTACTGGGTAACTAGAACTATAGGCAAGAGCCACCATCCTTGGTGCTAAATGTCATCAGGCCTTCTGTTTGAAGTTTCCTTTGGATACAGTTGTCATTGGGGGACACTGGATGGTTTTATTCACTGACTTTGGAAATCCATAGTGGAATAAGCCACTGCTCAAGGGCTGTCACTTTAGTAATGAGACTGGCCAGTGCACAAGCAGAAAAATGACCCCACCAGATTTCCTAACATAGCCCTCTTCTGCTCATATCACACACATCATAATCAGACAAGGCAAATAGCCCAGACCTAGCCTCAGAATGCTGTTCCATACACAGTTCAGGTAGCCACTTAGAAGGAAGCCCAGAAACAGTGCGCCTCTGGATTGAGGCCCAGAATCCTTTGAGTAGAAAGATCTGATCCTCAGTGGATTTTCTCTCTTTGCCCAGATTCTCCTGTTGCGGGGCCTGGACTGTCTTCTTGGTAATAGTCTCATTACTAACCCAGGTAATGAAGACGAAGGACTCACTTAGAATGAACTTCACCATTTACAGAGCAGCTATGGTGTCAAGACATCAATCCGCAGGTCCTTTAAGTGGCCTTTTCCTTAGGACAATGACAACAGGTGAGGCTCCATTTCTAACTTCCCTTTGATATAAATATCTACGATCTATCTTTGATTCATAGTTTACTTGGCTTTATTTATTTATCTAGTTTGGGGTGTATGAGTGTGTGTGTGTGTGTGTGTGTGTGTGTGTGTGTGTATTCATTGTCATGTGCATATAGGTGCTATCTAGCTCCAGGACACCTTGAAGGAACCCATGCAGGGGGATTTCCTCTTGATGCCAGTGTGTCCAGCCTCTGGTAGCTGCTGGAGATGTTACTTCCAGCTAAACAGATAAAGAAACACAGAATTTCATTTAAACAGTGCCTACTTCTCTTGGATTTTTAAAAAGAAAATAGGGCACAGTATAAGCCTATCCTTGGGAACATTGCAGTGGGTAACAATACTAACTGTTCTCTAAAGTAGGAAGAATATCCTGGAGGAGCAGTGATACACTGGTGTCTTCTTTCCCTGCTCTGTTGAATTCAAAGGTGCCCTATCCCCACCTTCATTCAGAGCCCATGCACCCACCCTCTGGCTCTCAGGAATGTGGGCTGCAGAGGGCTCACAGCTCTGTTGTCCCTTTGCAGCAGTGACTCACCTTTCCCAAGGTGAGAGTCCCAGCCTCTCACTGTCTGGCCAGTAACAGAATAGAAAGACACAGCTTGTTTCCAGGAAACAGAGCGGGAAGCATGCTCAGTTTCTTCAGACAAGGCTGTGGACATCTGCAATTGTGATGGTTAAGTCTTTGGGAGTTTGAAGTAACTTAATAACTTGCAGTGAACTGGCACTTGCAAGTTTTAGCATTGCCCGTCCTCCTCGGTAATTGATCCCTTTTACCTTTTGCTTAATACTCTGTATTTTTAAATTATTTGGGGGTTATGACAATTACGTACATATGTATAACATGTTTTCCTTTGGACAATTTCATCACTGGACACAATGTATTTTGATCAGATTCACACCCATTACTCGTACCCTGCTCCTCCTGTGGAAACCTTTCTTCTTTGCAACTTCTCTTCCTGCTTGCATGTGTGACTTCCCAAATTTACTTAGGGTTGCTTGCAAAAGCAGGGGTGGAGGCTACTCACTGCAGTTTGGGTCACTTACCCGTGGCTATGCCATTGAGGGAAATGACCCCAGGCCCCCAGCTAGATTCTTACATAGAGGTGACTGTTGACTCAATCATCCCCACCGAGTACCTTGGTGCTCATTAAGCTGTAGCTGGGAAAGCCATGCGTGTAAACGTTTCCACATTCAAGGAGGAAGGGGAAGAGTTGCTGCGTGTTTCCATATAGAAGAACAATCTGTTTCTAGAGATGTAGGGATGACATGTGGAGCCATGGCATGACTGTGTTCTGACTAGAATGGGAGGCAGCAACGGTCCCAGAATCAATACAAAATGAAACCCTATTTTCATAAATTACCATTAATAATAAGTACAGTTGAATATAGAGTGACTTTCATCGATGAGCGACAATTTGTGATTTGAAAAAAAAAGAGTTTTCCTAAGGGCCCTTCAGATACTTCTAAGGTAGAAATATTATAGATGGATTGTCTTCTTTATTAAAAAAAGACAAAAATAGCAATCAGATAAAAGTATTAAATGAAAATCCGACTTGTGCTGTTTAAAAGGTAGCCATAGTGATGTTCTGCCTGAACCTCCAAGATGATGCGAGGATTATGAGGTGTCTTTGCTTGTAGTGAGGACAATATGGGATGGAGGGATTTTAGAAATAGGATACAGGAAGCGGGGTGGGGAGGTTTGGACAGAGATGAGAAGTTGATTCTCCACATCAGAAAAGGTTCTACTACGTCCCACTAGAGTATCTGAATCCGAACAGGCAAGTCTTTGGGGTGTGTGGGGGATCAATGACAGAGAACTTGAAGTAGGAACATAAATTCCAAAGCCTCGCGTGGATTAAGAACATGAACAGGACCAGATGTGAGATAATATATTAGTTTTAATTTATTCTGGGCAAGCTAGTTTACTGCTGTCTGAGTTATGAACAGCATTAAAATATTTAGCTAAGTAATAGTTGCATCTCTCATGTCTAAAAAGGTTCTGGGTTTTATATTTTTAACTGAGTATATTTATCTCCTTTACTTGTCTCAATGTCATTTTACCCATCGATAGGAAAGAACTTCCAGAGAAGCAGATCGAGTAATTTGAACAGTTTATGATAGAAAAGGCAAGTTGGGCCTGCGTAATATGTCATTGTAATGCCAGCCATATGAGCTGACTTCAGGTACAAGAAAAGAGANGAGAGAGAGAGAGAGAGACAGAGACAGAGACAGAGAAACAGAGAGACAGAGAGACCGACAGAGAGAAAAAACATTAAAAGACAAAAGGCAGCATGTGTTGCCATCAAAGTGCCTGCATCTGAGAAACAGCTTTGGTTCTGATGGGAGCTTCATGGGTAAAATTAAACCCGACCCAGAATTATTTGATAGTTAACACTGCCAAATTAATTTCTTTCCTAATAAGCATCTATGCTTTACAAGAAAAGTCAGGTTGCAGGAGCAGAAGGGTTTCCCTCCTCAACTGAATGCCCGGCTAAAGAAGTTTCTAGGATCTACAAATAAAATCTAATCAGGTCTCAATCAGGTCCAGCCAATCAGAAACTGAACCATGGGGCAGAAAATCAGAATTTAAATAAAAGTTGCAATTAGAAGCCACCGAACTAGCATGCCATTCATTTATGTTCTCAATGCTAAGAGACAGTGAGGAAATCATTGCCACAGTAGGAATAGGAAGGGCTGGTGAAGATTTTTGCCTCCTGATAGAATATTGAAAATTATCTTCATCAGTGGGTTAATTGGCTTAATTTTCTTTCAGATGGTAACTTTCAAATGCTTGGTCTTAATTAGCATGAGTAAATGAGAAATGTAGGTGATTCTCACTACCCTGTTTCCCTACTCTCCAGGGAGTTCTAGCCCTTCCCCTTAAGATAGTTGAAATTGCTGAAGGCTACATTGATTAAAATAAATTATGCTGGTATTTTAAACCAGTAAAAATGGAGATTGAATTGACTTATGCCTGGTCCATTTAAAATAAAATGCAACCCCTCAAATACCGTAATGGAGAGTCAGTGTTAGCTGATTCGATGAGTCTTGTGTTTGTTGTACTGAAATGCAAAACCTAATTCTTAAATGCTGTTGTTGAAGAGGTATGATTTTTCAAAGGAGAAGAAAAAAATATTTTAGAGCTTCTTTGAGTCTTGAACAAGGTTTGGATGAGAGAAAAATCAGACTAGAAGAAGGATGGGTGGATAAACAGGAAAGCAATGTTTGTCAATCCTAGGTGACTTCCTTTGCTGGTTCGCTATTCCCTCCATCAGGAGTCTCAGCATCAGATATTATTATTTGAATATGAGGGGTTTTTGTGTGTGTGTCTTCATCTGCTCTCCGACATTACATAATTTCTTTTTTATATTAAGCAGTGTTTTTCTGTTAATGACATATCACTTAATAACCTCTGCAGAGAAACCTAAGGAACATATAGTATCCTCACAATGCAATGCAACCCAACATTTCCAAATTTTCTAATAAACTCAAGCCTTTCTCGTTTGGTGAATGTCTGACCTTAGAAGCTCTACTGTGAGAGTGGATGAAGCCAAAAATTCATTTTAAATACTTTAACAATTGTTTTTAGAAATTTAATTAATACAGGATTGTTTTCTTCTAGTAACACCTATACCAATAACCAAATATTTAAAATATCAAAATTATCTTAGTTTTCTGAAATTTGACATAAAACAACTGAAAAATATCTTTGAAAATAATCTGCACAAAAGGTTAAAATACAGGAAGGTCTTGTGATATGATTATGTCATTCATAACCAGAATTTAACATAGTGTTTGTTAAATTATATTTATAATAACTAGCTAAATAATTTATATTTTATTCAGAATATTGACACATTTACCTGAAATGTATCTTTAAAATATTATAGAGAGATTTTCTTTGAAAATAATCTGTACAAGAGGTTAAAATACAGTAGGGTCATGTAATATGATTATGTCATTCATAAACAGATCTTGACATAGTGCTTATTAAATTATATTTATAATAACTAATTTATGTTTTATTTAAAATATTGACACATCTAATTATAATGTATCTTTAAACTATCATAGAGAGATTTTACATAAAATGATTAAAATCCATGCTTACAATATTTACTAACTTGTTTATATAAATAAATAGGTCTCAGTTATTAAAAAGGGTGTTGTACACAGAAAGACAGAAGAAAAAACAATTTCATGAGAGAAATGGAAAGAAAGGGACTGATACGTTAATGTAAAAGATGGTCTGACAATTACATTCTGTATTGTTTGAATTTTTCTGTAGTTCCTATATTTCCTAGAACAGATATTTTTTTAGTTGGATAACATATAATAAAGTCAACCCCTCATTCACCTTTCCATGCAAAAGCAGAATGTTAAGAATTTTTAGTTTAGAAGTCGTTGCTTCCCTGGCATAGGTACAGGGCACTCAAGCATGGAGATCACATTTTCCTCACTATCTAATAGCATCTTCGTTTCTAGATTGCTCCCCAAATAAAAACAAGCACTGAACTTCCAATCAGTGATGATAATTTAATTTCCCCCTCAGCTGTAAGTACCAGCAAACAGTCAGGCAATCAGTGAGAAAAACATGTTCTCCTGGTTTATTTTTACATTAAGTAATTAACATTTTTTTCTCTCTAACTAACACAAGGTCTAAAAGTATAGGTTTAGCTGACCTAATTGCAGAAGACTTTTTAGAAGCTGGCACAAGTGTGTTTAGGAAAGGCGGAATTTAGAAGGGAGGTGTTTTAACAAAACCTGGAAATGACAGAACTCTTACAGCATCTTCAAAATACAGCGCATATTGGACTAAAGCAGTACAGTGAAAACCTGTGACTTAGAGCTGAACAGGAAAGAGCCAAGGTTCCCTTCCAGTGCGGTATGCGGCATCGTTGAACTGAACTTCCTAGTCTGGGGTTGATAGATTCCACAGATATGTCCAGTTTGGGTGTCCTATTATTGAGCCGACTGAATTAACTGAATTAACCGAACACAGTTAAGTTTCAGGATTTTGTTCATGAGTTGTTCATAATGTTGCCGTTTTGTCTGTCCAGAGACATACAATTGCTGTCTTGTAGATAATATGACCCCCAAATTATGCCAAAATTCCCCATGCCAGAGTGTTATTGAAAATGTCCTTTGAGCCTGTTTTAATGTTTCACGGACTCATTAATTAATTGATTGACTATCTTTTGACTATATTAATTTCACATTTGTACAAAAGTCACTTTACTTTGGCCAAAACCACTTATTACTACAAGAAATATGTTGAGGTCATAAAAAGCAGATGAAACCAAAAGCAATTCATAGGTCAAGTATTCTCTAAATGTGATTTAGGAAACTTGAAGTGTTTGCCCTGAACTTATAAGTATACTTCATGTGGTTTTTCTAATAATAATGAAAAATACCAACTGAACTAAAATATGTCAACTCCAAATTTTTCACACTAGATGTCACTTCCACATGAGCTGTGGATTCCACTCAGTGTCCTTATAACCTCTGAAAATTATGGATTTGAGCTCAAATAAAACACAGTACTTGCGGCATAAAAAATAGTGCCTAAAAATGTGTTGCAAATACAAAAGATACTGCTTTGTGAGGTGTTTGAGGCAAGGTTTTTTTTTTTTTATACGGTCCAAGCTAGCCTCAAACTCAAGATCTGCCTGCCACATGTCCCCAGTGTCACCCCACCAAGTTTGCTCTGGTGGACACATTCCCAAGAAGTACTGTGGTCAAGCATAGTAGAGATGAATAATCCTCAAGTTATCTCGGAGCCATCTGTACCCAGGGCTCTTTAACTCCCAGATACAATTGTGTTGCTCTGAATTTATAGTTTCTGTCCATAAAAATGGAAGCATTGGGGGTAAAGAAAGAGCCAGGAGAGTTGGTATGTGGGATATGTTCTTAGCAGAAGGTACTTCTTGAAGACGTCGTAAGATGCAGTGATCCGCTAGCGCTGAGTTTTTTAGCTGAACGTGGAACAGCAGAACAAATAATCATAAACTCACCTAAGCCTGAGGTCCCGTGTCATCCAGCAGGCTGGGTCTGAGGTCCTGCGTCATCCAGCAGGATGGGTCTGGAGGTTGCCTTTGATCCTAACCATTTGTCTGATAGTGAAGAGCCCAACAGTGACAGCTGAAAGCAGTTCCTGTCTCAAATTCCTTAGACCCAACAGAGCAGATCTTTTATTAGATGCAGTATTGAGTTGCAAACCATTGCTATGATGTTGAAACAAGACTCTGAACTGGGGAGGGGGCATAAACAGTGCAGCACCCTGAGAGGGAGCTTTAACCTGATGGAGAGGCTCACTCCAGGATCTGGTACTTCAGGCCCTACAAGGATTTTTGGGTTAAGGGATATGAAGCAATTAAACTTGATAAGGAAATGGGAGAAATTTTGTCCTGCTTTTTCTTGTCCTTTGTTCTTCTGAGGGTGTTGAGGAATATGGTCCGAGTCTCTGTCTCTTTCAATACTAAAGATTTCCATGACAACAGAGGTTTTAGAGATCTTATGAGACGACATCCTCCTTTCTGTGCCCTTGAGCATAGGTGCATTGCCTGAGACTCTTACCACCTTGGAAGAATCAGTTATAAAAGGATGAGTGTGAGTGTGGAACTAAGGAGGGGAGAGCTAATTAGAACAGCAGTATTAAGTGTTGGAGTCACAGTTCTCACATCTGGATCATGTTCACAAACAAATTTTCCCAAATCGCTTCTCGGCAGGTAGTCCAAAGCACTTATGGTATAAAACTTCCCTCTCTGGTTAGCGTGTGTGTGTGATGGAGACTTGATAGTTTGAGAATTGTGTAAATTATTCAGAAGACCCTTCCATTGACCACTCAGACTTCATTTACGAGGAGCACACATACGGATTGCTTTAGTGAGCCCCAAGTGATGGTCAAGTTGAAGAGATGGGCTGGGAATTCTTCTATTTTACACTTTCTGATAGAGTGGCGTGGTACCTGAAGTCTGCAGCAGCAGATGGGACTTTCTGTATCAAGAGCTGATCTCCCACAGCACTGGCTGTTGTGGTGGAAGGATCCATTCGTTTGTTCAGGTCGTGCATGTTAGCAGCATCTGCCAATCTGACATGGGTGGAACTAGGAAAGTCATCACTGTTTTTCTTCCATAGTCTCCCAGTTAGGTAGAGGCTTGAAGAAAATGTTCTGGATATACAAGGATAGTAACACCTAAGAGAGAATCTTCACCAAATGTGCAAAGATCTCGCTGCTGAAACACAAATTGTGAAGGATCAGCTTTGAAATCACTGTATGGAGTCTATCAGCACAGCTCTAACTGCACCCTTATCAGCAGCCCAGACGCTGACCCAAAGTTAGAGTTTTAATATTATGGGAATATTTTTAGTTTAAAAGTGTGATATTCTTCTCTTCCTTTGATATCTGTTACTAGTTATAAAAGTCTGTGAAGGACTTCCATCAATAGCTTACCTTCCCTCCTTACTTTTCTCCCTCCTTCCCTTCCTCCCATGAACATTCCTTCATTCAACCAGTACTTAGCAATGATGTAGTGACAGAAACTGTTGTTACTCCATCAGCCTGGACAATCAACCCCTGTCCTATGATCTTTTGGATTGAATGAGCAATAGGGACATAGTAAAGACATCATAGCAGTTCCAGTTATACAATTACATTTTTGAGAAGTTCAATTAAGAGTTACAAGTTCTTATGAGAGCATGTGACTGGGGAGCAAATTAATAGAAAGTGGAGGGGGGAGCAGCTGGGAAAGGTTCTCGTCCAAGGGAAATTGAGTTTGAGGCCTGCCTGAGAATAGGCAAGAGATGAGGAAAGAGTGTTTCTGAAACCCTTTGCTGATAGAGCCACAATCAGGATAGAAACAGTGCAGATAGTAAAGCCATTATTTTGCTATTGATACCTGCACTGTAAGAATCCACTAGGTACAAACTCAGACAAGATTGGTTTGTTTGTTTGTGTGGTGAAATACTTCTCACCTTAAGGTGTTCACCAATCATTTGGCTGGCATATGCTGTTGGATTTGGCATTGAATTTGCACCTTAGTCACCATGCAGTTTTAATTTCAACAGAATCTTTTATCATTTTGTTTTAGTTATGAGATAATTATGTCAGGGTCCTGAAGAAGAGTATAGTTTATTTCATTCATTATCAGAGTTTTCATTCAACTAGTTTTTTCAGCTGAGAAATTGTTTTAGTGTTTTCCATAGTTGACTATGAATTGCTAAATGATCACTAAATTTCCATTAAGTGGCTGATTTCTGAAAGAGTGGATAGCTCACAAAATAATTAATTATTAGGAAAACCAGAGACTCACTATGCAGAACTCTGATGAAAACAAATATTTACAAAAGTGTATGGATTCTTTGACCCATGATAATATCAACAATATGGCTGTCTAAATAAGGCCTAAATACTGGCAACACCCATGGGCATGCTGACATAGAAGGGGAAGTCTCAAGGGCCCCAGGCCCACACAAAAGCCTACAAAGACTACTGAAACAGGGAGAATTAGTCTTTCTCAGGGAAGTTTTCCATTGTTGGTTATCCTATACCAACTGGTCAGCCTGAAGTCATAAACAACATACAAACACCATCACACAGACTCAGAAGGTTATATTTACAGTTTTATGTGCATATAGTTTTATGCCAAAGCTGCCTTACCACTGAGTTAGCAGCTACCCTCATGACTCAGGCTTGGTACTGATCCTTCCTCCTTTGTATGATGGAAAGACAAACGTGTTTTATTCCTGTACTAGATAATAAGGGAAGAAATTGGTTTCTGTTACAATTTGTTTCAAGGTGCAAATCTCCAAGAAATGCTTTGTATGGAACTGAAAGGACTCCTGCTACAAATAGAGGACTCAAGGAACCTTCCTGAGTGAACCAGGATAAAAATACTAAAGAAAAGGAAGTGCTTTCATTTAAAATCTAGGCATATTGCCCTCCATCTTCTAAGCACAGTACTCAAGTCATGGCAAGTTCTTGAAATGTCTGGTGAAGGAGGGGACAAAAAGTCACAAAAGCAATCGATTACTTGTAGATCTATTTAAATGATCTCAGTTCTCCGAAGAATATAAAGGCTCCGATATAATAAGGAAATAATCGATAAATAATATTTAAATTACAGCAGTGTTCTTTGCAGATAATAAAAAGAATAATATGAGAGCAATTTCTTAGATCAGATGGGAGAGAACTGAGTTTTTGAGTGAATTGGGACTTTTAAGGGAATAGCTCTTCTGCACTAGGTCCTAATATGAAAATAGAAGGAGTTACTCTAGATGGCTTCTGATCTCTAATTACTTTTACACAAGAAAGCTTTACAGCATGTATAAACAATTAAAAGCCCTGCTATATTAAGTCCAGGTTGTGTATCTGATGCTAATGCATTCATCCAGTTTTGATCACCCTCCCCTCCTCTAGGCTGCTGTCATTATTTGCCTGGAGATCTCATGACAGCTTGAAACCAAGACAGCATGCTCTCAAAGTGATCCTCCTAATCCCAGCTAGATGAGTGCATGCTTCTTAATGGTACCCTTCAACAGCTCACCCCCGTATGAGGCTAGGAAGACAGGCATCTTCCACTGCTGTCTCACTATGTATCTTACTCTCAATGTCTTCACATCTCCCCTTCCTCCCTGCCCTGTCTAAAGCCTCAGCACTTGACTCTCCTACCCACAAGAACAGCACCCACATTTCCTTTGCACCAGCTGTTCCTTGGTGTGGAACATCATCCTACCAAATACCAACTAGTATCAATGCTGGTCTCAATGGAATCTCCTCACTGAGCCATATCCAGACTACATCATAGAAACTTCAGCATGGCATCCTCAGTGGCTCTCTATAACAGTCTTTCTGTTTTATTTCGTCATAATGCTGCCACCCTTTACAGTTCTGTATTTCTCTGCTAATGACTCCTCCTCCCATTATAGCAGATTTGAGAACAGGAGTATGTGGAAAGGGCTTGGAATGGCCTAGACCAGTGGTTCTCAACCTTCTTGATGCTGCGACCCTTCAATACAATTCCTCATGTTGTGGTGACTCCCCACACACACCATAAAATTGCTTTGTTGCTACTTCATGACTATAATTTTTGCTACTGTTATGAACCATAATGTAAATGTCTGATATACAAAGTATCTGATATGTGACCCTCCCCCTCAAGAGAGTTGTGAACCAATGCTGACCTATAGGCTCAGAAAATACCATTGGTGAGTGAAGTTGCCAACATTTCACAAACCCTTGTAGTCCAGGAGTATATTTCTAATATTTTTAAAGCTCACTTGCACAGCAATTTTCAAACTAGAAAGACAGTGACAAAGTGGGGGGGGGAAGCACTTTTTGAATGTTCAAAATTTCTAGCAATTCATAGTGAAAAGCCAGGTGGTGATGTGGGATTCCCATCCATATGCTGTGGATACCATTGGTTAATAAAGAAGTTGCTTTGGGCCTATTGCAGCACAGAATAGGGCAAGGTGGGAATTCCAAGCAGACAGAGGATGAGAGAGTAGAGAGAGTCAGGGAGAAGCCATGTAGCTGCCTCAAGAGACAGATGCTGGATGCCGCCACAGCCATGTGGCAATACACAGATTAGTAGAAACGGGTTAATTTAAGATGTAAGAACTAGCTAATAAGAAGCATGAGCTAATAGGCCAAGTAGTGTTGTAATAATACAGTTTCTGTGTGATTACTTTGGGTCTGGGTGGCCAGGAAGGAACGAGCCGCCTCCGACTACAAGGTGGTGATGCATACCTTTGATCTCAGCACTGGGAGGCCAAAGCAGGTGTATCTTTGTGAGTTCAAGTCAGACTGGTCAATATGGCAAGTTCCAGGCCAGCCAGGGCTACATCAAGAGACCTTGTCTCTAAATAAAAAATAAGTTTCCAATAACTGATGCCCAACACAGAAGCAATACTTCAGGTGCTGCACTGCTCGAGATCTTTTACAAAGCTGTGGAAACCCAAGGGTTCAGGTATCCTGTGGGGAGGAGAGGTTAGCATTGTCTTCACCCTGTGAATGACTAGAACAGGCTCATCTTTCCCTGTGATGTTTTCCTCCCGTCATTGTATTGCAGGTAAAGTTGTATTGATTGTGATAATATTAATTGAATTCTTTCAAAGAAGAGAGAGAATATCTTAACTTGTGTTTTTCAGCTGGAGTTGTGCTATTTGAAACAGTATAACACAAAGCAGCAAGTGGGCTTGACTGTTTAATTACAGGAGAATGCTATACCAATTCAGCTATTGATTTTACTTCACTCACCGTCTTGTAATATATGATACACTTTTCCAGCCACCCTACAGAGTGTTTAGTGTAGAATTCTATGTTTACATGTTCTTTTAAATATTTAATTCCTTCATTTAGTTCCTAAGGCCACATTTTATAACAGACTGAAATTATAAACCAATGTCCCATTGAAAAGTTAGGATACAGACATGGTAGATCAAACTTTATAATATGTAAGAATTTTTAGAAAATATGAATCCAGGTATCTGAATACTAAATGTGTCAAATTAAATGTATTAATTGCAATTTATGGATTAATATAATAGAGACTACATAATGATATGGATATAGAATAGCAGTATATTATGAAATTTAATTCACATATGCAAGCAATATGGAAAGTGCAGTGGAGATTTATGTGATTTAATAAGTTTGTTATTGAATAATATATAAAAATTGAACAAGACAAAACTAGGTTTTATTAGCATCTCATATAAATTAGCTGGACAATTCTGATTGGAACAAGTAACACCACTGTGGGCAATGGTCTGAATTTCTTGAGTAATAGAGCCGCAGTATTTTCAAACAATCTAGACATGGATCTGGGGATTTAGGTCTGCTGGCCAGAGAGCACTAGTATGCATGACACATGGGGTTCAGTCCCCAGTGACACGTAAGATGGGATGTATTGACCCAATCCTGGCACTCAGGAAGCAGAGGCAGAAGGGGTAGAAGTTCAAGGTCATCCTTTGCTACACAGAAAGTTCCTTTCTTTGAGGTCAGCCTATCTCAAAAATAATTGTCAATAGCATCTTTAAAAATCAATGTGTATACATACACGGGTTTCTATAACACATATCAAGTTTATATTTACTGATGTATCAAAGAAGATAAAACTGTCATTGATGAGAAAGCAAACTGATACAACATTTAGTCATTAGTTAAACCTGCAACTGGGGGGAAAATCTGAAATATATATTGCCGTGTGATCCAACCACTTTGGCCCTGTTGGCAGGTTGTTTCCTTGATCTATGGAGGCATTAGGAAATGACCACTAATTACCATTATTAGACCAGAGGATGGTCATGTTGGGTGCCACCCAGGCTTGCTAAGTTGCTAATGTACAATCTCATTCCAGGAGAGCTGTCACTGTGAAGCCAGGTCAGCATGGCTGCAGAACCTATAAATACAGTTCCCATGTCGTCTCCTGTCATCTGTAAGGATCACGTGCCTTGTCTTTTTAAAAGAGGTTCTCATATGTATGGAAGACATGCGTGATAAATTAAGCACTTCTTTCAAGATACTGAAAACATAATAGTGATCTAATTAATTACAGTCATATTCCTGTTAAAATCGTGCAGAAAAATTATACCTTTTTCGATTAACATGAAATATAAGTGTCAAATCCCTAATAAAACCCTGATCAATAAGACAATAATAATTGTGTTGTTAAAAGCGGACATTGAAAGGTGTTCATGGCAACATATTTTAAAGGTTAGAAACCCTTTTAAAATAAACGGATTTCATCTTTACACTGTGTCATCTAAATCATTCGTCTGTTTGTGTATACAATTATAATCAGACGATAAATTGCAGCTATTGAATGGATTAAGTCTGCACTTCTTGACCTCGTAAATCTGAGATTGTCATAGCTTTAGGAAATGCTTGTGTAACAATCAGTTGATTACACGCCATGAACAGCTGTGTGCATGTTAACTGGGAAACACAGGAGGGGAAGGGTAGCTCGGAGTTCAGTGGTGGAACTTGGATGCTTTCTGAGGCTTTCAAAGGCTTCCTTCATCGCCTGAATTAGAGGTTAGTTATGTGTTTCTGTTTAGTAGAAAGACGGCTTGCAAATTTAAGTGCACAAAGTAGGGCCCCGGAGAAAAGTGAGCCTGTAGTGAGATCTCCTGAATGGTCAGTCTTATTCACATCAAGCTTGCTCAACCCTGTGAAGAAGAGAGAAGGAAAAGAAATACTTCCTGGTACATTCTAGTGCTTGGGGCGGGGAGGGGGGATTTGTCACCAAGACCCACCCCATCCCCTAAAGTATTTCATAAGTGCTCTCTTTTGGCCATGTATGTAGAGACACTTCAACATAACTTCTGTTTACACTGGGCAAAACAAACAAACAAACAAACAAACAAAGATTACCTGATGTTACTACAGAGGAAATGTTGCATTTGAGAACACCAGAGGCTCTTGTAGATGACCTGCATGGGGTTCTCAGCACCTGCATGGCAGTTCACAGCTATCCATAACTCCAGTTCCAGAGGATCCAGTCCCCTTTTCTAGCCTCCATGGGCACCTGCACATGGTCCACAGACAAACTCAGGTTCACACGCGTAGATGTATAAGATAATAATAATAAAATTTTCAAAATGATTCCCTGATGTTGCACATTATTGAAAATCTAAAAACTGTGAAAACAGTTATCTCACCGCTAATGAAAATCAAGTGTTAAAGTCACAACGCAGAAGTGGTTTTGAAGATGGGCTGCCTAGCAGCCAGTGGCTTCATCGTTAATACAAGCGGCATTACATCCATTTTAGATCTTCCTGAAAGAGAACCGGTTTTAACTCAAATTTATCTATTTGTTTATAGCTTCTACCTTCAAAAATTTATACGGAATATGACCCAATTTGGAAATCTCATATCAAAATGGCATTAATCAAAGATCCAAAGAGAATTAGATTATTAATAATGAAATATTTTCATTGACTTTAATTTTCTCAGATGAAGGGAAGGGGTGTGTGCATGAAGCATTAGTTAGGAATTTACAGCCTGCTCATAAAAGAGGTCTTTTTTCTCACTTTGCATAAAACGTTCCAGTATATAATGGCTAAATAATCCAAGGTCATGATGAAAAGAAATGTCAAGGGATGGCTAAAAAGAGAATCCTCAGTTTCCCTGTTCTAGAAGAACAACTGTCTTTTGCTAACCCCTACTTAATAGTATCCGGTGGGTAAAGTCCCATGAAAATAAACACCTTGTTCTGTAGGCATTCTGGTATGGGAAAGAGAAAGGCGGAGATTTGGGAGGTGCCCTGAGCTTTGCTCAAACAGTCTTCTAACAAATTAGATCCAGCACCTGGCTTGGGAACCCACTGGGGTCTGTGAAGATGTCTAAGGAACAAACATTCACATTCCAGAAGAAATGCGATTCCTTTTTGCCTGTATGAGCTTGCATGCAGAGAACTGACTAGAAACAAGATGGATGGATGTCTGTTCCTATTAATCATATCCATATTGATAATAACCACTTCTGATAATGAGATTGACAGGTCAGACAAGGTGGGATATCTCATGCTACTCAGCTTTACTATGAAGAGCTAGCCCTGAGCTCACAGAGGGCAGCAGAGAATCAATCTTGGGGTTAAGACATCTGTAGATAGAACCTCACTTTGTATTGAAATCAGTCAATAATAATGAGAATCTCTGAAGTCAGCCATCAAAAGTAGTACAGTGATTGGAATCCCAGATGCTTAAAAAGCCAGAACAAAGCCTTAAACATTAGGGAATCTTACTTCAAGGTTATTATGTTTCCCAGCTCTAGCTTTCTTAAGTAGGATTTCAGAGTCTCAGATGAAGGCCCTCCAGCAGGTTGTCAAATTGAGCCCCATTGTTTTGTGTGTGTGTCCTGTGCATAAGTATGCATGTTTATGTATGTGTTTGTGCATCTGCATTAGTGCGTTTGTATGTGTGGGCACATGCATGTGTGTGTGTGCATGTTTAGGAACAAGATATGAACTTTGAGAATCATTTCTCAGGAGATTCCCGCCACGTTTTACTGAGACAGGCTCTCTCCCTGGCCTTGGGGTTGCTGACTAGTGACCTTCGGATCCTCCTGCCTCTGCCTTCCCAGAACTGAGATGATAATCACACACTTTGCCTGACTTTTTTACACGGGTTCAGGTCAGGGAAGGCATTGAACTCAGGTCCTGATGTTTGCTTGGCAAACACTTTCCACCTATCCGTTCTAGTGCATTGAAAGTGGAAATTAAAATCCAAAATTCTAGTCTGAAAATCACCCATCAGCCAGTATTATGGGTGTATTCAAGGCAATGTGGCGTGATTATTATTATCATCACCACTGTTGTTATTAATTTGAGACAAGGTCTCCTTGTCTGATTTGATTTCAGCTCGGGGTCCTCCTGGCTCAGCCTTCCAAGTGTACCTTGTCTGTCTTGTTGGGTGATGAAGCACAGTCATTGCAGCTATTGAATGTTAGCCTTTTCAGTTCCGTGAAAAAATACATGCATGGTTTACCATTTCAGTCATGGAATGGTTATTTTAGGAAAAGTGGTTAGAACAACCAGAGCGCTGCTGTGAGGAACTCTCCCCAGATAGAGTGCTCATCTAGTGTCCGATGGACAGAAAAGAACATTGCATCTCATTAGACCAATTTGTTGCTTCCTTTGACGCAAAGAATGAACTCACGTAGAGAACTAATTCACTCATTGAGAAAACTAACTCAATCCATTCATCCATTTTAGTAAATGTGCCAAATGTAAGTAATGACATGTTGGCATATTTACCTAAAAACTGACTTTGTTTTGAGCTCAAGAGAGTCAATGAAAATGTGCTCACTGAACCTCACTTTACCCTCCTGATGCCTACCAGATACCACAGTGTCCATGTCTACCTACACAACCCTCCCAGGCAATCTTTTCTCCTGCCTGAAACACGGCTCCTACCCCCGATTCCACTCCTCTACTAACCTAATATTTTTATTCAGAGCTCTACTAAATTATCTCTCCTCTAAGGACAGCCCTCTGACTCTACAGTCAGGTTAAAAGTTCATCATAGTACATGTCAGGGATCACCCGTTAGAGAAGGTGACTCTTCACTTGAGTTACTCCCATGTGTGACGGTGACCACATGTACAGTGATGCCCCCATAACACTATAATAGGGCTTACTAACTCCCATCACTCAGTGATGTTATAGCCATTGTAATATTATATCACCCCACGTCAGTCACATGAATGCTGATGCAAAAAAAAATACTGCACTGCCAGTTAGAAACAAGAAGAGCAGGTGCATCTATATACCATACGGAAGGCTTGGTAATGATGATCAACAGTCATGCTACCGACTTATGTATTTACTACGCATCCTATGATTATTTTAGAGTACATACCTTTTACCTATGAAAAATGTTTACTGTAAAACTGTGTGCCATATGCCAGCAGCAGCCTCATACATCTGGTGTTTACTGAACCCCTTGATTGCATCATTTTTTTCCCTGTGCTTGATTTCATCATGCTGTGTTCATCCCAGATCCTGGAGCAATAGATTATATGGTATACATGCACTGTGTAGCCTAGGCGTACAGAAGACGGTATCATCTGAATTTGTCCTACACGCACTTTGAGTTGTTTGCAAGATGATCAAATTGCATTTCTGAGAATATGTCCTCACTGTATTTAAGAGTG
This sequence comes from Bramus lutescens, assembly GCA_001685075.1. Classification (NCBI taxonomy): domain Eukaryota; kingdom Metazoa; phylum Chordata; class Mammalia; order Rodentia; family Cricetidae; genus Bramus; species Bramus lutescens. The sequence continues at coordinate 430,909 of LOEQ01000773.1, read as the reverse complement.
TGGTTATTTAACAAGCACACTTTATTCCCAATAGCCTTTAAGACCCCAGAGGGCAGGTACTGTGGATATGTGTGCTTACCAGGCATCCCCAGTATCTAGCGCAGGTCCTGTTGTGCATCAGATAATTCATAGCTATACATTGAATTGGGGGATGATGAATATCATGCAGACTAGCCAGAGACATTGTATAACTGAAGGGGAAAGTTCTGAATCAAGTTTATGAAGCTTCTCTTCATTTCGAGTAGCACATTTGAGTATGCGGTCCTATCAGTTGGGGATATAGTGGTTGCCTCTCTGATACTAAGACATAACCAGTCTCCTGATGCTACTGTACTTTCAGACTGCTGATGTGCCTGCAAGCACTCTGTCCCTAAAGTCCCTGTCCATTTTTAGGCTCTAAGTCTGTGTTCAGGTTATGCGTGCTTCACAGTGTGTTGTAAAACACATGTTCCTTGGATGCTGTTTTATTTCTAGATGCCTGCCAAAGGTCTGCTCAGCCTGTCTGCTTCTGGAAATGCTTTGCTTAGATATTCCTCAGAATTCTCCACACTTGAGGTTTTCCGTTGCTACCCACTGTGAGAAAGGAGCATCCAGGTCAGAGAGATAGTCTGTCACTGCATCTGTGGTTCAGGGTCTCTGTCAAATTTACCATGCCCTGGAACTGAGCGGGCCTCTGCAGAGTTCTAATGGCTCCGTTCCATCAAGGATCAAGGACCAAGGACACAACGGGGGAAATGATGCAAGATCTATTCGTGTAAAAAGCATCTCACATGTGACTCCGTCTTTTGCTCTGGCCACATACGTCTTTGCTGTTCCTTTTTTCTTCTTCTTCTTTTGCTCATTATTTTAGTAGCAAACATGAAAATGGTGTATTGAGCTACTTCTGGAAAACTGTTGACGCAGTTGAATACGTAATTTAAAATATACATGGACACAGTGGTGTCGGTGGTAAGAAGAAGGTGACTTGAACTTAATAAAATAAAGAAAGAAACAGAGAACAAACAAATGAGAGTGAGAACTGCTCACAAGGTCAGCAGGGCCCATGGAGAGTAAAGCAAACAGGGCAGGCAGGGAGGGCACAGCCTGCCACCCACAGGGATGTGCAAGTACAGGAGAGACTATTTTTGGCTGAGATGGACTCTGCTGGGACTATTTAGGACACAGATTCTCAAATGATGTGCTGGCCTTTAGACAGTAAATATTTTCAAATGATCTAATTTACACCGAAAACAATTTCATAAATAGACTATCCACCTGAAGATAGCTCTCCACGATTTGCTACCTGAACCATTCTGTCTGAAGAGGTCTTTGTCAGTTAGCATCTATATGAAGCATTAAAATACATTTCATTCTAGTGAAAATTAAAATCTGTATTTTAGGGTATGGAACCTTCTACCAAAGAAGGAGTAAAATCTACTCATTTTAAAAATTGCTTTTGAATTTTTTCTAAGTGTTTTTCCCTTTTGAAAATTTCATCATCACTCTCAAGGAAATAAATAAATACATAATTTTTTAGGGGCATAGGGCTTATAATGAAAACACAGGTGGCTACTTTATTCCTCAGTGACTTTGATCTCACCAGTAGAAAAAAAAATCACTCTTCCCGAATCCTATATAGTTCTTAGAATGATTGTCTCCAAATGGTCAATTATACAACTCATTACTGTATCTCATTTTTCAAATCTGAATACATGATGCTAAATAGGCAAGACAAAAATTTCTACTCTGTCAACCAATATGCTTTATTTTTATTTTTACTATTTTCACTAGATTTTGGCCTTGTGAAGGACTTCATATCTTCAAACAATATCTTTGAGCTTTCATGTCAGGGAAAAGTATTGTCAAGTGTGTGACTTTTGTTTCCGCTGCATTTGTTTAACTCTGTAAAGCTGTGGTTCTTTGCCTGTCTAAAACACCTGATGGTCTCTAATAAAGAGCTGAATGGCCAACAGTGAGGTAGGTGCAAGGATAGGCGGGGCTGGCAGACAGAATTTAAATAAAGGAGAACTCTGGGAGGAGAGAGAAAGAGGAACAAGAGAGAACAAGGAGAGGAGGACATTGTGGGTCAGCCACTCAGCTACACAGCAAGCCATGGAAAAAGAAGTAAAGAATGGTATACAGAAAAAGAGAAAAATAAAATCCCAAGGCAAGAGGTAGTCAAGATAATATAAGTTAAAAAAAAAAGCTGGAAAGAGACAAGCCAAACTAAGGCAGGCATTCATAACTAAGAGTAAGCCTCTGTGTGTAATTTATTTGGGAGCCAAAAGAGTAAAAAAGTCATACAACACTGCCCTTTCATGGTTTGTAGTGATTATGGATACCCACTCTATAAGATGAAGATATTACTAATAATGTGTTGATTCTACCCTCCCAATATTTACTTCTCAATTTATTCTCCTCATGATTTCTCTGTCACAATTTGAATTTTTTATGCTTTCTATCATTTACTACCAAAAAAATTTGGTGCATCATTTCTTCTTTCTACAGAAAGGAGCATGCAGCAGCCAGTGAGAAGGTAAGCAGGCCCTGAATAACGGAGGCTATGGGTATGCTACACGAAGTAAATCCTCTGGTGTGCTTTCATTCAGCATGAGTGAAATGGGGCTTTCGTATTAATGAATTTTAGAATGGACTATGAGTCTTTTGTTGAAGTATTTTCAGGTTTGAGTCTTGGTTAAAAGTAGGCTTGGATTATATAAAAAAAATTGTTTAAAGGTTTTCCAAGGTGATTCCATAGCTCTTGGGTTATAAGAGTATAGATCAAGGTCTTGATTACGTCTTTGGCAGAGTAAGCCTTTGAGAATGACAGAAATGGAAGTCCATACTAATGAAGATGATAGTGGAACTGCACGCTATGCAAGTAGGCATGCTGGGAAAGTGGAGAGGAGAGCAATTCTTATTTTTGAAGAATGACATCTTAGAATTCAAGAGTCACTGTGAAGTTTTTATGACTACAAAAGAATCACAGATTTTCTCTGAAGGATCGTGGAAGGGAATAAATGGGGGAAGGGGGAACGACAGATTAGGCAGGAAGTGAGCTGAGCAATAGGAGATAAGTATCCAGAGAATTTCCATGAAGAGTTTGAGTGAGCTCAGAGGAGAAAGTGGAAAGAAACTTAGTCTCGGGTGTCCGCAAAGGCCCAACTCCAGGACCATTTTTGCCTGAGTCTATCTATGCCCCTCTCTGGCTGAAGAGCTAAGACTTACTGGCAGTCACTTCCCCTTTTCTGTTGTCTCAAGCAGTATTTGTTGCCTTGCTGAGGAACCTGACCACCTTTTGCCTGTGTACTTACAAAGACATAGTGTCTGTTCTAGTAGGTGGAAATTAATGGCCAGTTTATCTGTATTTCCCTAGTACGTGGCCTAGAGTCTTGAGCTGAGCAGCCATAACTCATGACAGCATTTTAAAATCCATCTGTACTTGACTTATGTTCATTTTCTTCTCACTGCCTTCAACACTTCCATCCTTCTCTCCTTCTTTCCCTCTTCCTGTGCCCACTCCACACATTTTGCTTTGTTTTTCTTCTTTCCTGAAATGACGAAGCCGGTCTGTGCATGCATGGATAAACCAAGACAAGGTTTCCATGGAGCCATGGTGGTCAAAAACCCTAAAGGGGATCAATGCTAGAAATAATGGAGAAAAGGGAGATATTTAGTATTTTTTAAATTCTTCCAAAGAAGGGAGTATATAATCTCTCTGAGGCGCAAGAAGAAAGAACTGTTAGCATCGTGTGTTAATTGATCCTCAACTGGGGTTCTTTCAGTGATGTCTGGCTTAACTTGTAAGTACAGGACTGTTTCCATTCCCG
>LOEQ01000773.1:401742-418773 GCA_001685075.1 Bramus lutescens | reverse complement strand
AGAAAGAAAGAAAGAAAGAAAGAAAGAAAGAAATGAAATGAAATGAAATGAAATATATAGTCAAACAACATAACTGCTTGCCATACAGTACAAGCAACACTATCTGGACTGAGCCTATTTCTGCTGCCTTTTTATGAGAACCCATGTAATTTATCAGGAGATAGTAGCTATCAGTTAAAGTCAGGAGAAATTTCTAGTAATTAAATCTGCAATCCTGTGAAGCCTTGATAATGATCTATTATTGGCTTAAGCCAGCGAATAGCACTCACTCGAGGATCTGTTTTAAACAAACATTTATTGGGTCTTAAGTACGAGGTAATAAACAGGGTAGTTAATCTCCAAAAGTGGCCACCAGAAGATGAAGTAGCTTGTTATGCAGCAATAAAAAAAACTAAACAGCCCTTTACATGATTTTTTTTCCATTTAATTCTCTCACTATAGCCTTCTTATGAAGGGGTTACCATACAGTAAGACACTAACGCATGGAGTGGATCGTCATTTGTACTTTACCTCTCTCTCCCAGCAGCCAATGCAGTACTCCTAGGGGTGCTGGTAAGGACTGCAGAGTCCCAGGTCCCCCAGATTTGTATAATCAGAATCTGCATTTCAACAATTATTTTGGATGCTTTGTAAAGTTCAGGAAGCAAGTTTTACAGCAATTAGTGTTTTACGCAGCCTTCGGTTACTATGACAAACACCTGAGATAGGCAACTTATGTAGAAATGGCCTAGTTTCCTTTCTAGTGCTGTAATACAATGTTCCAACTAAAAACTACTTAGGGGAGGATAGGATTTATTTTTCTAACACTTCCAGGTATGTTTGTCATTGAAATTAGTCAAGGCAGGAACCTGAAGCAGCCATCATGGATGAATGCTGTTTGATGACTTACTCACTTGCTCTCTCAGGATCATGTATAGCTTTCTTTCTATCATTTATCTAAGTAACTAAGTCTCTCTCTCTCTCTCTCTCTCTCTCTCTCTCTTACATCCCAATCACAGTTTCCTCTCCCTGCCCCTCCCCTACATCCCCTCTGACCTCCCCATCCACCATCTCTCTGTTTCTATTCAGAAGAGGGCAGGCCTCCCATGGATAGTGACAAAACATGGCATATCAAGTTGCAGTAAGACCAAACACCTCTCCTTGTATTAGGGCTGGGCAAGATAACCCAGAATGAGAAATAGGGTTCCAAAAGACAGTAAAGGAGTCAGAGACAGACACTGCTCCCACTGCTAGGTGTCCCACAAGAAGATCAAGCTATCTGTAGATCAAACTTTCTTATATAGCCCAGGACTACAAGCAAAAGTAATAGTACCATCCACAGAGGGCTGGACCTTTAGGTATCAGTTAACAAACAATCTCCCTGAAACACGCCCACTTGTCAATCTGATCAATCTTTCAGTTGAGACTCCCTCCTCGGATGAGTTTCTTATATGGATTGAATATTTCAATTCATGAAGCCATAATAAACTGAGTTATCATCAATAACCAACATTTGTTGATGTCAGCATCTTTTGAAATAGCACGTGAAATAATGTTTGTGTAGGAGAGAAGCTGGTTTAGAACAGAAAGGTTTCACTTCCTCAGATTTGAGCATATTGTCCAGTACTGTGTGGACAGTGCCTTTATGTCCTTAGTGAGCTATTAAGGCTAGAGTCGTACCATTGTCTTCAGCTCATTTTCTGAGCCACTCAGAGTGGAGAGCACTCTGCTGTGAGCTGAAACAAGGGTACCTGAAAACATGAATAATACATCATACTAACAATGCTTTTGGAACCATTATGGTGCCGAATATTGTATCAATCCATAATTTGAAGATGAGACTAAATGGATCTTTCATCTGAAAGAACTCCTGTGATGTATCAATTTATACCTGATATTAATAAGAATATACTATCGCCAGAAATCCACATTAAAATATTTTATATAAGACACACTTGCATTAATAGATATCTGTCATTTGTTACTAAATACAGCTGTTCAAAGAACCTCTTAAGTGCTTTAGAAATTTGTTTTTAAGATTTTGACATTGGATTGAACAAAGAGTATTCGGGAGCCAATCTTTCATGGTGAAAATGGACAGAATGGATGAAATACTGTATGTTGCTTACTTCATTTTTGCCAGGTCAAATTGAAATTCCCATCAACATTTGACACCCCTCACAAGGCCACATAATGAACGAGTGAGAGCCTAAATATGGACATTAGATATTTCATTTTCACTAGACATTATTACCGTTTACTGTGGTTCAACTTTGGAGACTTGGCATTTCTTTTCTGAACATCCTGGTCTTTCATTATGAACCTTTCCTGTAAGAGGGGAATAAAATAAGGTGGTTCACTCAATTATGAATCATTCTAGATTATAAATTCATGGATCATTAGCCATGAATTCAACAAGTACACAGTGATGTGTTTGCTCTGAAATTGCATCAGAGTGGTGAAGTAGTACTTTAGAAAGATTAAATTAATAAAACCAATTGAGTAACTGTTTCATATCAATGAAATATGGCCCCCTCACCTAAGGGTAAATAAATAAATTCACTGTTTACATTGTTCCCCTTTGACTTCATTTTCTCCATCATCTTCTTGCTGACACTAACTGTTCCTCCATTTGATGGAATCAATATTTTAAATATGAATCAAAATGCAAAGTAGGGGGGCTTAGGCACACATAAGTTTGCAGTAATTTTTTTCTAATGGCTTCTAGTCATTTGTCTTCCTCTGAAAGGCTTTTGACTTGTAGAGGAACCAGCATGCTTCCTTTTATGAAAGTTGTATTTTGGCTTTGAAAATGTTCTCCCAGTGTTTAAACCAAAGAAGCTGAGAGCAAACCAAGTGGGAAAACTTCAACCTTTATCGTCGTTATTGTTGTTATTGACGCTGTTTTGTTGAATGAATGTGGAGCATGGTCTCTAGGCTGCTTTGGTATTACAATTGCCAGAAGATTTTTTTTCTCCAAAAGTGCTTTCATCATTTGATCTCTGCCACGCTTGCATTTTCTATCCTGTGAAGCATCTCTTGATCAGATGACTGGGCCAATCTGAACAGGTGAACTTGTCATGAAAAGGTTTCAAGAGACTTGCCAGAATGCTGAAGCACAAACCAGACTAGGAAGTGCATGATTAAACGATTAGATCAATTTGTTTTCTTGCTTTTTAGCCTTCTTTATTTCCACACACAGTAATGTGTTTTCTAAAATGCACACAGGAAAGTGTAGTTGTTCGGCCTCTTCACCAAAGTGTAAAAGTTCTGAACTACTTCCAAACTTAAAGCTCTCTAAAACCCGAACTGCCACTTAGAGAAATGGGTCAAAATTCTCGAACAAAAGTGAAATTACTGTGCGCCATGTTTGCATTTCTTACTAACAAATTCAATTCATAATAGGGCTCAATGCTTTTTCTTCCACTGGACACAGACTCAGAGATGTGGTAGCTTCAGCTGGAGAGCACTGTGCCCTTCATCTATAATATATGTTGGTTGTCTAGATGAAAGAGTTGGAGGAAGGAGCTGGTACAGAGCTCACCAGACTTGCCCTGAGCCCCAGAAGCAGGCGCCAGCATCACATGAAAAAATAGGGGTGGTGGTGCATGCCTGCAATTCCAGCTCTCAGAGGGAGGAGGAGCATCAGGAGAAGGTCCATACTACTCTGAGCTACATGCTGAGGTTAGTAGCAAGCCTGGATTACAATGAGTCCTTGTCTTGAAATATGTTTTGAAAGTCAAACTTAGTATTCATGAAAAACCACAAAGTTAGTTGCTACTCAACAAACTTGAATATCTCCAGGAAAAACAATATACCATCTTTCAATCGGCCAGACTGGAGGATTTGTGTACTTTTGACTACTTAGTTACTTTGCATCTTAATTTATCTGTGCCAACGTTTGCCTTACCTTTTCTTTTTCCTCTTCAGGTCGCATGTATGCCATCTTTAAATGTATTCCTGTTTTGTCACTCGGCAGGCAAACCCCTTGCTCTGTAAGCCCCCTCTGCCCCCCCAGCCCTTCTCCTCCATCACTAATATATTCTGCCATTACTTCCAGGTCACCATCTCCATGCTTTTCTGTGCACTCTCCCAGCTGATGTCCCACATCCTTCATCCCTCGGCATCTGAGCAGAACCACCAGATGACAACTTTAGGATCATAATGCGGATTAGTTATGTTCTCACCATTTCCCATTCCATTAAATCATTGTCAGGACAGTGGATTCATGGGGTGCCATTTCCTGTTCTCATTACAATTTTTTGACACAAGAATGAGGTATCAGGATTGCAGTGCTTAGAATAGCCTTTGAAAAATCATACTTAGTGCGGCGGCTTTGACCTAGTTTCTGCTCTTCTGCCTTTAACTGGGCCCTGCCCTTCCTCTTCTCTCTGCCTGCTTATGGCTTTGCCAATTAGCAGATGGCAATTTAAGAATCAAGAATTTGGTAAAAGTCAAGAAATCACACAGCAGGATTGTCACCTTTCTCTTTCCTGGAGCAAAATTCATTGTTCACTGCCCACTCTCTAGCAAGTTAGGCAGAATCTGAGTGGTCTTTACTTAGGCAGATGACGCATTTATCACCTATATTTTCATTTTATGTTCTCAGCAGCTTAAAGCACAAAACCAGAACTTGTTCTTGAACTAAAGCAAAGAAATCATTGTTCATACTCGGTGGTTTTTTTTATGATTCCAAATTTATGTTACTTGGGGAGTGCATATTGTTACTATTCAAATAATTTGAATAAATTACTTTATTTCCCCTCCCCACTGATCCTAGCTTCCTTTATGGGGTTTGTTTTTCAGTTGATGGCTTTGCTCTTCCAAGACAGTTAGATGTTCTGTTTGGGTTCAGGTGGAAGTCTTACAAACACCAAGTAATGATTTGTTATCTAAACGCTCCTGCAGCTGTCTGTCAGCTTCCTTATGGCATAATAATGGTTTCTCCTGCCTGCAGTCTCTTCAGGGTGCTGTAATTAGAAGCAAACTTCCTTAGACACCAAAGAGGGATGGGCATCTCAGAAATGCTGCAAAACTATTGGTTTTCCTCTTTAGTAACAGACAGAATTCCATTTGTTTGTTTTGTTATTGCTCACCAAGAACAAGACATGTTGGAGAAAATGGTGATCATTTCATTGGTAATAGATCTAGGACTCTATCAGTGTGAAATGTTTGAATGCTTACTGTGTATTCGTAGTGTCTCCAAATTCAGCACACTGACTTTAATGGTCAGCGTTGTTCTTTTAAAATATAGTCCCAGAGTCTGGTTGCTTTCTCTGTATCATTTTCTGCTTTCTAATTTATATTTGTCTTTTTTTCTTTTAAAATTACATATTTTTCTTTTTTTTTAATTGAGAAAAGGTCTCTGGAGTCAAGGCTGCTTCTGAGCTTTCTATGTAACCAGTAGTCAAAAATGACCTTAAATTCTTGATCTTCCTTGTCTCAATTCCCAAGTCTTATTTCTGTCTCCCTGGACTTCACAGTATCCTGTTGCTATACCTTATTAGAATAAAGATATTGAGTTCTGAGGCCTAAGATTTAAGCCTACCCAGTAGATGAAAATATAGATAGGAAAATACAGAAATACACATGCCATATTCCCCTCTAGTTTCCCTCATATATGATAACACTACCATTCTTTTTATTTTGTCAAAATGGAGTACACGGGTAGACATAGTTCTGAGTCCACCGATCATTACATTGGACAACTGCAGATCCAAAGTTCTTAGCCTCTAAGGTTGTCACTTCAATATCCCAGTCACTTTCCTGCCATAGGACAAAGTAGTCAGGAATTAAGTCCAAAATTTGAGTTCTCCATAATATCGCTAGATATGGACATTAAGCACTGTGTACAGATATTGGGATTTTTAAAGAAAAATGATCTTGGAAGTTTATTCTCAACATCCATGCAGAAAGGAGCTCACGAAATGTCACAAGGCTTTCTGCTGCTGTGGGCATTATCTGTAAACTGTAGGCACAAACTTACACACAGGCCCCGACTGTGGGAAATTCTTAGTGGTGGTTTTCTTTTAAAGCAAGGAAACAAGTGGGCTCCATTTTATTTCTTCCTGTGCGTTTTTCTACATTACTTACTGTAACAAAGCTTGGCTTTATTAGGGACAAAATCATTTCTAAAAAGAATGAATTCATTAGCTTAGTAAGGTGCCTTATTTCACTGCAAAATAAAACTTCGAAAGACACAGCTGCCTCCCTTCCCACTTACATTTACTTCTAAGCCTCTTTTATGATTAATGTTGAGGCTCTCTCTAGTCTGGCTTTCTGATAGCTATAAAAAGACACAGTATATGAATCTCCATCCTTTTCTTCAATGAAAATTATTTCCTACATTTACTTCCCCATTCTCTACCTTAGGCTCATGAATGGCTTGTCTCCAGTTTTCCACTCAACACTTTTCTTCTGAGCCGACTCAGGTTCACAAAGTACCTATTCGTATCCCCTGCATCCATTCCCTGAAGTATCCTAGTTAAGGAAGGGGACGCATGTTAAGTTCCAAAGTCTTTCACTGGAGGCTTACTCTAGCCATCTATTTGAATAAATGAGTTCATAAGGAAAAATGCAGTGTTAATTTCAATTCGGAAGCAATTATGCAAGATTTAACCAATGCCTTTTAAATTAAAGATTTCTGTACTTATTCTGGCTAAAATAAAACGATGATTTTCATTTTTCAAAACTAAATACAGCCCGAGAGAGGACGGTGATAATATTTACAAGCGGTTATATTAGAAGCATATTTCTACTTTTGGAAATCAATATAATGTTAGAACACCCTAAATTTCCACTGGCATTCAAATAAGCTGCCTGAAATTACTAATATTATGGTAAGGGGATCTTTCTGCCGAAAGCATGTGCCCGTAAGATTCTAAATTCAGTGTAGAAGGATGGTTTGGCAGGGCAGAGCTGTTGCTTAAAACATAACAACGAGGAAGGAAACCAGGAGAAAGATGCCACCATTAAAATTTCCATCTAGCCCGTATGTTCACACTATTAAAATGGACTCAATATTTTCATCTGTTTTCCACACACAAACCCTGTGACTAACCACCTCAGCTCAGTTGAAATCACTCGAATCCTAACATTGAAATCGAATGCATGTCATTTCCCTTTCAAATCTATCTAGCTTCACAACTTCATCTTGAAAGCTGTTTAAGTCTTTCATAGCTTTTACATCTGATTTGAGAACTTGACATACAATTCAAATCTTAGGACTTGAAAGTTTCAGCTAGTGGGAAAAGATCGGAAGTCCTTGGAAACTCTTTCAAAAAGTTCATTCTCTTTAATGTCCAAAGATGAAGCTGACATCTGAAGAAAGAAATTAAAATAACAATAAGCCCATTTCTCTCATTTGGGCTCCAGGTGGGGCAAAGATGTCCTGAGAAATTCCTCTCAAATGGAGATATCTCTCAGAAGGACATCGGAATTCTCTCTTGTCTGGGGAAGGTTAGAAAGACTACCACAGGAAAGCATACCAAAGGAATGATTTTTATAAAAATTAGCAACTCTAAAATCGGGATAAGAACATAGGCTCCCAAGCCGGAAGCATCTGTTTGCAAATCTCGAGCCCAGCCATCGGATGCGTAGCTCAAACTCCCGTGTCAAAGGTAGAATGGTTACTTCTGCAAGGAGCCTTATGAATAAAGTGACTTAATCCATATGCAGGGTTTAGCAGAGTACCTGCCATACCAAAAAAAAAATGTATCCATCATAATTACTGCCGTTATTACAAATAAAAAGAAGTCTTCATATCTGGCATACTCAGAAGAGAGTTTTCAGATTTGCATATGCAAATAGCAGAGTTATTGACAAGTGTGTTTAAATAATTCTCCCCATCTTACTTTAATTGGCTTTCTGTAAGACTTGAAATTCTCGACTTGGCTTCTGAACGGCTCCATTTTCCCAGGCCATGGCTAAGCTGCTGCTGTTTTCTAATGAATTAATTGCTGCTTTTTGGATCTGAGCAGAGGAGAGTTGGGCCAGTGTATGGCAGTGCAAAAAGACTAGTCTTTCAACTAAAAGGACCAAAAAAAAAAAAAAANNNNAATCCCTTTCAGTCCTTGCCTATGCCGCTGTAGATGCCCTAGCTCTTTTGTCTCCCGTCTGCCTCCTGCTACGACAGAAAGAACTTGACTTGAAAAGTTATATAGATACGGTAAATTCTAGGCCTGTCCTATGGTTACCAATAAGCACAGCTCAGAGAGGAGGGGGTTCCAAAAGCAGAATAGAAATCAACAACACTCTTGAAAATTACTTCCAAGTGGAAATCTACCCATCCACCATCACGTTGTCCTTGGCTGGGTTTGAGCAGTTATATCTTATTCTTATGTATTAAACACTTGCAGCGGCCATCTGAATGGTTCCTTTACTTAATCTTCTTATTTCCGGAGGCTCTGCGAAAACAATTATTCATGTCCCATGCTGCTGAGGAGGAAGTGGGGGTCCTGAAGGACCGGAAGACATGCTCTGAGTTTTCCAGCTCCTGGTTTGGGAGGGGGCAGATGCTGAGGCCGATTGGTTCTGACCCCTGACCTTTTCACCAACATTACTTTACATACTTTGCCTGAGTCTCCAGGAGTATACGTTTAAAAAAAAAAGTGAATAATAGGCAGGAAAATTTAATCCATTTACAGGTTTTAATAGTTAGTTATGCCCCTTTCCTTTTGATTTATAAAAATGAGAAAGAAAAAAAAATGACTTGTCTTTTATGATATCGTTTGAAATCTGGCAATACTTTTAATTGGTGACTGCCCGTGAAAGTGCTCTGGAATAAAGTGAGCCCCCTGTTCCTTCGTAATTGCTATTTTCCCAGCAATGAGATAAGGACAACAAGGGCTGCAAAAAGAAAATGCTGATTTGGAGAAACGAATGTTCTGTGTTTTCCGTCTCTTGACCTGTTCTCCAAAAAAAGGTCTCTATTCTAAAGGATCTTTTTAAAAATATATTATTCCATAAATAGCAGTTGATTCTTCTCAAAAATCTAAGAGGGAGGAAAAATTATTTTCTCAGATTTCTATGATGCTAGATAAATTGCCTCTTATCCCATGTCTGAAATGTTTTGAAACCTGATGACAGTAAAGAAGAATTCATTTAGATTCAATTGAGTATTAAATGATAAATTTTCTATTTGCATAAGTTTAGCTTCTTTAACTTTAGACTTAACATGTCAGTTTTTAATGTAACGAATCCATCTGTTTGTGCTTGTGGAGCCCCTTTAAAAGAGCATTTCATAATAGACTGTACTTATCTAATATTTCAGAATATAAAGAAAAATTCTTGGGAATGAACATTTCAAGTTTCTCTTGAGGTAATATAATATATGGTAATCTGTGACTTTTCAGTCACATTCAATTGACCACAGGACAACATTCTCAGATAAAAGCATGAAGTGGATTAATCAGTATAACAGAATGCAAATGAAATTCCATTCTTTCCTCCCTTTTATTTACATTTATGAAAACTTAGTGGTACCGAGGAAAACAAAGGATATTTTACCTAGTTCAAGGAATTCCATATCTCACCAACCTACTGAGATTATTGCATTTTGTGTCTAAGCTTAGGCTTGGACTGGTGTGGATGTGTGTAGGGGTTCTACTTAGAACCCCAGGAGCCTTTCCTGTAGAGAGGATGTGGTGTGGACTCTAGCTGCACAGTCCCACAGGATGATGGGATGCACTCACAAATCCTCTGGTTGAGTTTCTGTGCTATGCAACTCAAGTCTTAGGTGTAAATTTTTGTACAGTTTGATCAGATGAGGTCAACTAATTGATATTACTTTCCTTAAGGGACGGGTCAGATGATATCAGTCTTGCCCAAACCTTTGACATACGGTGGAGAATATATAAACTAATGTGAGGATAGAAAATGGCATGTTTTGGGTGACATACCTTTTAAGTGTTTCTTTAATTTGTTATTATTATATGCACATTTATGATATGTGTGTGAGAGCTCACGACACCATACAAGTAGAGGGCAAAGGACTCTCAAGAGTCAGTTCACTTCCTCCACCATGAGTTCCAGGGATCAAACGTGGATCATCTGGGCAGCAAGCACTTCTGACAGAGACATCGTACTTACCTCGGTTCCCACCATGGTTGGGTAGATAGCAGGTAATATCTCTGCTGACAGCAACCATATGATACCCAGGAGTCTGAACCAAAGTCTAATGCTGGCTGAAGCTTCTTCTATTTTGTTCATGTGATTTGATCCTTAATATATAATTGACAGCACAAGGTTAGGGATCATGTTTTAGAAGGGTTCCTAAATATTAGCCATCTCCAGGCATTTATCATCATTTAAAAACACCTGAAATCATCATTGTCTGTCAAACGTTATTTACCTGTTTTCATAAACATGTTTACATTTATAAGTGAAAGTCATCTTTAACAGTTACCTGAAGTCCAACATTGTAATATTTTGCAGTTGCTCCGGGCCCTGGATAGTGACATATAGACCCAACTCCTCCCCTAGGTCTTAGAGTTGACAGGATGGAACATCCAACAGTGTCTGCACTGCCCACATTGCATCCCAGAACTGAGTTTTGGAAGTTGGAAACTGTAAAGTAGGCACTGTCTTCACATAGGAACACTGTTAAAAATTTAAGGAAGTCATAATAAAAAAACATTCGATTCAATAGTAATAATATTTTGGAAAAGACCACATATATAGAGTTTCAGGGAATTAAAAATAGTACATCATTTATGTAAGACATTAAATATTCTCTTGCACATCCCTAACATACCAGGGACCTGATATAGCTAGTTTTTATGCCTCTGACTTTAGGCATTTTCATTAAAACAGCCCTGTTTTATATTCACAACTAACTGTACTATCATTACTATATCTTTTTTCAGCCAACTCACTTTGTAAACTTTCATATTTTCACTTTATAATTGGTACTTGCTCATATGATTCCTTGGGAATGGCACTTGTTAAAAATGGTAAGTTTTCATGTTTTGTTTACTATATCACCAAAACAAAACAATAAAACAGTTTTAAGCCTAATGACTTGGGGTTAGGGGGGTTCTGGAGGGAATCACCAGGTGTTACTACTTTAGTCTAGAATGTCCCTACAAGGTTATGGTGTAGCAATAAATCCTTGAAAATATTTTTTCATGGCCCTTCTCTGTTCACAACCAAGAAAGCTTCCCAGCAATTCCCTGGGTTTTGACAGAGAGAACAAGTCTGTCTTTCATAGTCCCCGACCTAAGGGATGATCTCTGTCTGAGTAACGTGGTCCAGCTTGTCTTTCTAGGACCAGGGTTTCAAACTCAAAGGTGATGTTCAGTTGTCTGGGCAATACAAGTCCTCCTAAGTATCTACCCCTTTTCCTGTGTTTTCCATTTCTGCTGAGAGCCTGTAGTCATTCACCACTTCTTAGTCAGTCCATATACTCAAGGGTTGTGGTTTTCTTCAATACTTTTAGTTGCTATCTACAGAAGACTAGATCTGTGTGTCTTGTTGTCATTAACTAGAAACTGAGATACATAGAAGCTTTGCAATGACATTGTTCCATGCGTGTACATAGTGTTCCTCCATGGATGCAGTTTGGCACCCCACTTTGCCCCCTTTGTTTACATTCTGCTCTCACTGAAGAAATGCATTGTTCCTTCTAGTTCAGATTTCTAAGAAGTGGAATTCTTCCATCGCCATTCATCTTTTTCCTGTAAGGTATGACAGATTCACTGGCCACCCACATACAGGCAGGTTGAACATGAATAAAGCCAGGATAGACTCATGCCGGAGAGCCTGCTGGGAGGGCAAGTCTTGGTGCTGAATGGCACGGTATGCGGAAGTCCTCGCTGTGTTCACTTATATTGACTTACTTGATGTAGAAGGTACAGGGACTTTATCAGTTTTAGACCTAAGATTAACTAATCTTTGGCAGAGATGGATTAATAATTCAGTTTTTCCATAGACAGGAGAAAGAACTGAATCCCAATCCTACCTTATTCCTGTTCCTCGGGGCCCTTAGTCTTACACTTGGGATAGGCCATGAGCATTTGTGCGTGCTCAAAAAGAGGAAGTCAGTAGAGGAACTCATCTGGGGACTCCGGACAGTTCTCTCTCCCTCCTGTGGGTGAGGACTGTGAATGTGGGGGAAGGAAAGAAAGCTGACAAGTGAAGAGTGACTGAATTTTGAGATTGCTTCATGCTCCCCAATCTCCCCATTCATTTGATGGCGGTACTGTGAGTTATATGATGAAATTGTGGACACTTCTGTAAACATAAGGCCTTTTTTTTCTAATTCAATTGTATATATCATATCTCCTTATACATCTCTACATATATAGGTGATATATTTAATTCTTCAATATGTTGTAGATAGATTGCAATCAGATCTTTACACAGTCCTGTTAACCATCTTCTCGTGTTTTATAGTTGTAATGAACAGACTCTTTTTTATCTATGTTAACTAAGGTGACTCCTCAGAGGAGCCCATAAATGATGCTAATATGACTGGCAGCTGAGCGGCTTTGAGGGCTGCTGACAAGGTCACCTTTTATTGTGGGGCATTGATATTAGGTTTTAATGGCTCAGGTGAAAGGTGGATGGCTGGGTATAAACCCTGCTCCTGATTGAGCAGCTATCTTAGGGTTTCTATTGCTATGAAGAGACACTGTAACCTCAGCAACTCTTATAAAGGAAAATATTTAAATGGGGTGGCTTAGAGGTCAGACCTTTAGTACATTTTTATCATGGTGGTATGTAGGCAGACATGGTACTGGAGAAGGAGCAGAGTATTCAACATCTTGATCCAAAGACAACAGGAAGTTGACTGAACTCAGTTAGCTTGAGCATAGAAGACCTGAAAGCCTGCCACCACAGTGGCACACTTCCTCCAAACCTACTCCAATAAAGCAACACTTTTAATAGTGCCACCCCCTATGAGCTTATGGGGACCAATTACATTCGAACCACCACAGAAGCCCTTCCACCATTCTGAAGAGCCCTAAGTCCTCCTCCTCAGAGCCTGTCTTACCATCCCTACTCCCTTTCTCCCAAGGGATCTTGCCCACTCTACAGAGCAATAAGTTAAGTGCTAGTCCCACTCAAGCAGTCTTCCATGGTGCTAGCTATGCACATGTGTCTTCTCCATTGACTTCTAAGGCTGAAATCTAAAATTTAAAAGTTATTCCTATTTCTTTATTTTCTGTTTTTGTGTGCATGCTATTTTATCTCTTCCTTAACAAAAAAAAAATACAGATTTTCACTGGGCAATGGTGACACATACTCTTTTAATCTCAGCACTCGGGAGGCAGAGGTAGGTGGATCTCTGTCTACAGAGCAAGTTCCAGGATAGGCTCCAAAGCTACACAGAGAAACCCTATCTCAAACAAACAAAACCAAAAACAACAAAACAAACAAAAAATAAACAGATTTTCTAGGGATAAAAAAAGAAAGGGCCCCAAAATAGAAAAAAAAATCAGAAAAGAGCAATAATTTTTATATAATTATTCAAAAAGAGGAAAGCCATTAATCAATATACTAATTAGTCACTGTCTCATCTAGAGTAAATGTATATATTCCTATATCTTTTATTACTTCCTAATGGTGCCTGAATTATGCAGATATATTTCTACTTCACAATTGTTCTTTCAGACACACAAAGATGGGAGGCAGCACATAAACAGCATCCACATTCTCCCACATGGAAACTAACAGATTCCATCTTTCATGTAGTCGTGAAAAGGCCGTAGCTTCAGGAACTTGCTGAATGCCCCGTCTACAAAGGATACACTCGTTTACACACGATGGGCAAGACTTTGTCCAAAACCTCTCACAAATCTGAGCAGCAAAGCAACAATTGTTCTTCCACAAGGGCCTCACTGAATTAACAAAGCTCCCCACCTCTGGGTTCTCATACAAAGTTCCAGAGATTTAGGAGGAGGTCTCTTTCCAGGACCACTCCACCTGGAAAGGATGCTGGGGTTCTTTTTGAGTGGGAACCAAACAGAGTGTTGGAGAGAGGCACGTGGGTGGTACCCCTCTTTTGATGTGCTTGAAGTTTGCTATTTCCTTTACATGTGTGCAGAGAAATGGAAGGGGGCAGACAGCAATGCAGGAAGGATCTCAGATAAGACACTGAACCATGCCAGCTGGGTAGTCTTTCTGACCTCGGAGAGATTGTCCGTGTCTCCGAGTGAACATGTGTAAGTGACTGAGATTGAGCGCTAGGAGCTGTGGAATTCCATCCATGTGTTATTGGGTGGAGTGAATGTGGGAAGAAGAACACATAAAGAAAATAACACACTCACTCCAGAGAAGATGGAGAATAGAACTGGGCAAATAGGGAAGAGCTGGAAGCCCAGCCAAACAAAGCATAAGGAGAGCAGTTCCAGGCAAGCTCTGACTGACCTATTATTCATCCTGCTGCATCTTTTCACAAGTTGTATAGGGAAATTTGACCCCCACCACTGAATACCCTTTTCTCCATTGAAGTGGTCAATTCTCACTTATTGCGCACCGACATTGTCCCCGGCACTACAAGGGGTCTTCAACAAACGTCAAGAGCGTTCTCCACTACAGTCAGTCTCCAGCATGTGTTCTATCTCCATCTTATGAATGTGGACAGTGAGCTCAGAACCTACCACACACCTCTGCTCCAGCAGCAAAACACTGCCATTGGGAACAGTCCACTGGAAATGCACACCTCCATCTGGTAATGATGCATCTGCAACTTCCCTTCCTTGCTGGCTGTTTTGAAAGTGTGACACAGAAAACCCTGTTGGATGTATTGAAGGGAGAGACCATGAAACAACTGACAAATGTGTTCATTTCTGGCCAAAGATGATGCTTTTGGCAACCACTCTTCCCCCATGGATGCAGCTGGTCTGCAGAGTGGGCACACGCTGGTCCTCTTCTCTTTGGAACTGCTCCACAAAGAGACATCCCAGGTGTGTCCCCATGGTGACAGTATGTCATCAGTGCACTATCAGTTGGGCCTGCATATCCATTTTGGTCTATAGAGAGGCAGCACTGTGAAAAATTGACAACATGGAAGGTGCCAGCAACCTTTACCGACAACAATCTCGGAGCAGCAGAGAACAGGACATAGAGTGGAGACTCAGGGCAGCAGAGAGCAGGACGCACAGTGGAGACGCAGTTCTATTTTTCAGAGTTTATGTCACTGTGAAAACAATTTCTGACCTTAACAAGGTTGCAAAGATTTGTTTTGGTACACAGCTTCAGAGGGTCCAACCCTTAGTCTTTGGCTTCACTGACCCTGGGCTTTGGATGGTGCAGATCATCATGGTGGCAGGAGCATGTGGCAGAGACTACTGTCACCTCAGGAGTACAGCAAGCAGAGACAGAGGCATGGGGAGGTTGAGAAAGGCACCTCCAAAGACACACTCCGCTTGACTCCCTGCTAGACTCTGACTTCTAAGGTTCCCAAAGGCTCCCAAAATAATAGGAGCTGGGGACTAAGTTCCCAATACGTGAAGTAGTTTTCTTATTTTCTTTGTTTGTGTATTTTTAAGGGGAGCACTTTATATCCAAACTATAACAAAGGTGGTTAAAGGGTATGACAGAAATGTTCAAGTGAGCTAGAACTCATAGTAATTTGCATATATGATAATATGAGGATTAGAAAAAACATGTAAAAATAAGAGTGTAGCTGGCATATATACTACTATAGGCTCAATAAATGAGAGGTGTGATCATTTCATTAGAAGTTTGAGTGAATAAAAAAGATTTTATTCTATTCTGGAGAAAAGCCCAAAATGTATGATTTGATGATTTCACTATTTTTAATTTCAATATTTACAGCTGACATTTGATATTTTCAGATTAAAACATTAAGTGTTGTAACATGTTTTATTAGATGTCTTTTGTATCTAATGATATTTCACATGTAATTTCTGTTTATCTCCTTCATTTCACACAGTCACACAAGTTTCACATTCTAATTTTGCTCTTTAATATCCCCACAGCTCAATTTTTCCAGTTCTCTCTCTCTCCCTCTCTCTCTCTCTCTCTCTCTCTCTCGTCCTTTCTTTCTCCTCCCATCTCTTTCTATCTCCCTATCTCTTCCTTATTATTTCCCAAAGTATTCCCACACCATTTCTTTCTTACAGTACTTGGCCCTTTTCTATCTCTGCTCTTCAGCTCCAGACGGCTCACCTCAGCTGCCTGGCATAGTCACTCACTCACTTAATTTTCACCCAAACCTTGTTTCTGGTTGCCTGCTGTCCCCTAAGCTCTGTGGTAGGTTTTGTTTCATAACTGTAAAGTTTCTTTATCAGAATTTCTACAGCTTGTGTTCTGCCGAGGGAGGAGCCCCATTATGGGGTAACAGATTTGAAGCAGTGGTGCTTACTGTAAAGGAAGAGAAAGGGGAGATTTCAGAGAAAAGGCTTGGGATTCTGTGAAAATTTTCCTGAGAAAATTCTTGGTGAACCCTAAAGGACTTTGGGGTGATCCCAGCCTCTACCAAGAGAATGAAAGCTTTGAAGCATCTTAGTTTTGGAGCTCCACCTGTGTGTGTATGTATAGATGTGGGGGGGGGTGCATGTGTGTGGAAGTCAGAAGACAATGTTGAGTGTCATTACTCAAGAAAAAAAGCACCTTGTGACATTCAGTTTGAGATGGGATCTCTCATGAGCATGGAGCTGCCCCATGTGGTCTAGGCTCGCTGGCCAGTAAGTCCCAGCATGTGAGTGTCTCCCCCTCCCATCTCACCATCACTGGAATTACAAAGGAGCATGGTGTACCTGACCTCTTATGCAGAGTCTAGGTCTGAAAGCCCTTTGCCAACTGAGCCATCTCCCAGCCAGTCTTTGTAGTTCAGACTCTGAACTTTTCAGATCATCCACCTTGAAGCTGGTGAAGGCCCCAAATTCATCCAAGAATGGATCTTTATGCATCTATAATTACCTGTGCTGATAACTGGCTTATTTCACTCCTTTCTGACATCTCTGTGCCATCTGTCTTTCTTCTCCCCACTTAAGGGGAGTGTTCTGCAATCTTTTCTTCCCATTCTTTGTTGTAGTGAATGGGGAGCGGGCCTGCTTTTCGACCTGCCCAGCTCCCGCACGG